>JAVRKA010000326.1:0-175014 GCA_034508555.1 Venustoraphidia nigricollis
CCTATCGGCACCAATTTTTGAAATGCCTATCGGAAACTACATCTGGAATGCCTATCAGCACCTATATTTGAAATGCCTATCGGCAACCATATCTGGAATGCTTATCGGCACCTATATTTGAAATGCCTATCGGCTTCTATATCTGAAATGCCTATCGGCACCTATTTTTAAAATGCCAATCGGCAACTATATCTGAAATGCCTATCGGCACCTATATCTGAAATGCCTATCGGCACCAATTTATGAAATGCCTATCGGAAACTACATCTGAAATGCCTATCGGCACCTATATCTGAAATGCCTATCGGCACCAATTTTTGAAATGCCTATCGGAAATTACATCTGAAATGCCTATCAGCACCTATATTTGAAATGCCTATCGGCAACCATATCTGGAATGCTTATCGGCACCTATATTTGAAATGCCTATCGGCTTCTATATCTGAAATGCCTATCGGCACCTATTTTTAAAATGCCAATCGGCAATTATATCTGAAATGCCTATCGGCACCTATATCTGAAATGCCTATCGGCACCTATTTTTGAAATGCCTATCGGAAACTACATCTGAAATGCCTATCAGCACCTATATTTGAAATGCCTATCGGCAACCATTTCTGGAATGCCTATCGGCACCTATATTTGAAATGCCTATCGGCTTCTATATCTGAAATGCCTATCGGCACCTGTTTTAAAAATGCCAATCGGCAACTATATCTGAAATGCCTATCGGCACCTATATCTGAAATGCCTATCGGCACCTATTTTTGAAATGCCTATCGGAAACTACATCTGATATGCCTATCAGCACCAATATTTGAAATGCCTATCGGCAACCATATCTGAAATGCCTATCGACACCTATATTTGAAATACCTATCAGCTTCTATATCTGAAATGCCTATCGGCACCTATTTTTAAAATGCCAATCGGCAACTATATTTGAAATGCCTATCGGCACCTATATCTGAAATGCCTATCGGCACCAATTTTTGAAATGCCTATCGGAAACTACATCTGAAATGCCTTTCAGCACTTATATTTGAAATGCCTATCGGCAACCATATCTGGAATGCCTATCGGCACCTACATTTGAAATGCCTATCGACTTCTATATCTGAAATGCCTATCGGCACCTATTTTTAAAATGCAAATCGACAACTATATCTAAAATGCCTATCGGCACCTATATCTGAAATGCCTATCGGCACCTATTTTTAAAATGCCTATCGGAAACTACATCTGAAATGCCTATCAGCACCTATATTTGGAATGCCTATCGGCAACCATATCTGGAATGCCTATCGGCACCTATATTTGAAATGCCTATCGGCTTCTATATCTGAAATGCCTATCGGCACCTATTTTTAAAATGCCTATCGGCAACTATATCTGAAGTGCCTATCGGCACCAATATCTGAAATGCCTATCGGCACCTATTTTTGAAATGCCTATCGAAAACTACATCTGAAATGCCTTTCAGCACTTATATTTGAAATGCCTATCGGCAACCATATCTGGAATGCCTATCGGCACCTACATTTAAAATGCCTATCGACTTCTATATCTGAAATGCCTATCGGCACCTATTTTAAAAATGCAAATCGACAACTATATCTGAAATGCCTATCGGCACCTATATCTGAAATGCCTATCGGCACCTATTTTTAAGATGCCTATCGGAAACTACATCTGAAATGCCTATCAGCACCTATATTTGAAATGCCTATCGGCAACCACATCAGAAATTCCTATCGGCACCTATATCTGAAATGCCTTTCTGCGTTTATATCTGAAATGCTTATCGACACCTATATTTGAAATGCCTATCGGCACCTCTATTTTAAATGCCTATCGGCAACTATATCTGATATGCCTATCGGCACCTATATCTGAAATGCCTATCGGCCCCTATTTTTCAAATGCCTATCGGAAACTACATCTAAAATGCCTATCGGCACCTATTTTTAAAATGCCAATCGGCAACTATATCTTAAATGCCTATCAGCACCTATATTTGAAATGCCTATCGGCAACCATATCTGGAATGCCTATCGGCACCTATATTTGAAATGCCTATTGGTACCTATTTTTGAAATGCCTATCGGAAACTACATTCGAAATGCCTATCAGCACTTATATTTGAAATGCCTATCGGCAACCATATCTGGAATGCCTATCGGCACCTATATTTGAAATGCCTATCGGCTTCTATATCTGAAATGCCTATCGACACCTATTTTTAAAATGCCAATTGGCAACTATATCTGCAATGCCTATCGGCACCTATATCTGAAATGCCTATTGGTACCTATTTTTGAAATGCCTATCGGAAACTACATCTGAAATGCCTATCAGCACTTATATTTGAAATGCCTATCGGCAACCATATCTGGAATGCCTATCGGCACCTATATTTGAAATGCCTATCGGCTTCTATATCTGAAATGCCTATCGGCACCTATTTTTAAAATGCCAATCGGCAACTATATCTGAAATGCCTATCGGCACCTATATCTGAAATGCCTATCGGCACCTATTTTTGTAATGCCTTTCGGAAACTACATCTGAAATGCCTATCTGCTCCTATATTTGAAATGCCTATCGGCAACCATATCTGAAATGCCTATCGACACATATATTTGAAATACCTATCGGCTTCTATAACTGAAATGCCTATCGGCACCTGTTTTTAAAATGCCAATCGGCAACTATATCTGAAATGCCTATCGGCACCTATATCTGAAATGTCTATCGGCATCAATTTTTGAAATGCCTATCGGAAACTACATCTAAAATGGATATATGCACCTATATTTGAAATGCCTATAGGCAACCATATCTGGAATGCCTATCGGCACCTATATTTGAAATGCCTATCGGCTTCTATATCTGAAATGCCTATCGACACCTATTTTTAAAATGCCAATCGGCAACTATATCTGAAATGCCTATCGGCACCTATATCTGAAATGCCTATCGGCACCTATTTTTGAAATGCCTATCGGAAACTACATCTGAAATGCCTATCAGCACCTATATTTGAAATGCCTATCGGCAACCATATCTGAAATGCCTATCGACACCTATATTTGAAACACCTATCGGCTTCTATATCTGAAATGCCTATCGGCAACTATATCTGAAATGCCTATCGGCACCTATTTTTGAAATGCCTATCGGAAACTACATCTGAAAAGCCTATCAGCACCTATATTTGAAATGCCTATCGGCAACCATATCTGGGATGCCTATCGGCACCTATATTTGAAATGTCTATTGGCTTCTATATCTGAAATGCCTATCGGCTCCTATTTTTAAAATGCCAATCGGCAACTATATCTGAAATGCCTATCGGCACCTATATATGAAATGCCTATCGGCACCTATTTTTGAAATGCCTATCGGAAACTATATCTGAAATGCCTATCGGCACCTATATCTGAAATGCCTATCGGCACCAATTTTTGAAATGCCTATCGGAAACTACATCTGAAATGCCTTTCAGCACTTATATTTGAAATGCCTATCGGCAACCATATCTGGAATGCCTATCGACACCTATATTTGAAATGCTTATCGGCTTCTATATCTGAAATGCCTATCGGCACCTATTTTAAAAATGCCAATCGGCAACTATATCTGAAATGCCTATCGGCACCTATATCTGAAATGCCTATCGGCACCTATTTTTGAAATGCCTATCGGAAACTACATCTGATATGCCTATCAGCACCAATATTTGAAATGCCTATCGGCAACCATATCTGAAATGCCTATCGACACCTATATTTGAAATACCTATCGGCTTCCTTATCTGAAATGCCTATCGGCACCTATTTTTTAAATGCCAATCGGCAACTATATCTCAAATGCCTATCGGCACCTATATCTGAAATGCCTATCGGCACCAATTTTTGAAATGCCTATCGGAAACTACATCTGAAATGCCTATCAGCACTTATATTTGAAATGCCTATCGGCAACCATATCTGGAATGCCTATCGGCACCTACATTTGAAATGCCTATCGACTTCTATATCTGAAATGCCTATCGGCACCTATTTTTAAAATGCCTATCGGCAACTATATCTGAAGTGCCTATCGGCACCAATATCTGAAATGCCTATCGGCACCTATTTTTGAAATGCCAATTGGCAACTATATCTGCAATGCCTATCGGCACCTATATCTGAAATGCCTATTGGTACCTATTTTTGAAATGCCTATCGGAAACTACATCTGAAATGCCTATCAGCACTTATATTTGAAATGCCTATCGGCAACCATATCTGGAATGCCTATCGGCACCTACATTTGAAATGCCTATCGACTTCTATATCTGAAATGCCTATCGGCACCTATTTTAAAAATGCAAATCGGCAACTATATCTGAAATGCCTATCGGCACCTATATCTAAAATGCCTATCGGCAACTATTTTTAAAATGCCTATCAGAAACTACATCTGAAATGCCTATCAGCACCTATATTTGGAATGCCTATCGGCAACCATATCTGGAATGCCTATCGGCACCTATATTTGAAATGCCTATCGGCTTCTATATCTGAAATGCCTATCGGCACCTATTTTTAAAATGCCTATCGGCAACTATATCTGAAGTGCCTATCGGCACCAATATCTGAAATGCCTATCGGCACCTATTTTTGAAATGCCTATCGAAAACTACATCTGAAATGCCTATCAGCACCTATATTTGAAATGCCTATCGGCAACCACATCAGAAATTCCTATCGGCACCTATATCTGAAATGACTTTCGGCATTTATATCTGAAATGCTTATCGACACCTATATTTGAAATGCCTATCAACAACCATATCTGGAATGCCTATCGGCTCCTATATTTGAAATGCCTATCGGCTTCTATATCTGAAATGCCTATCGACACCTATTTTTAAAATGCCAATTGGCAACTATATCTGCAATGCCTATCGGCACCTATATCTGAAATGCCTATTGGTACCTATTTTTGAAATGCCTATCGGAAACTACATCTGAAATGCCTATCAGCACTTATATTTGAAAAGCCTATCGGCAACCTAATCTGGAATGCCTATCGGCACCTATATTTGAAATGCCTATCGGCTTCTATATCTGAAGTGCCTATCGGCACCTATTTTTAAAATGCCAATCGGCAACTATATCTAAAATGCCTATCGGCACCTATTTTTGTAATGCCTTTCGGAAACTACATCTGAAATGCCTATCTGCTCCTATATTTGAAATGCCTATCGGCAACCATATCTGAAATGCCTATCGACACATATATTTGAAATACCTATCGGCTTCTATAACTGAAATGCCTATCGGCACCTGTTTTTAAAATGCCAATCGGCAACTATATCTGAAATGCCTATCGGCACATATATGTGTAATGCCTATCGGCATCAATTTTTGAAATGCCTATCGGAAACTACATCTAAAATGCCTATCAGCACCTATATTTGAAATGCCTATAGGCAACCATATCTGGAATGCCTATCGGCACCTATATTTGAAATGCCTATCGGCTTCTATATCTGAAATGCCTATCGACACCTATTTTTAAAATGCCAATCGGCAACTATATCTGAAATGCCTATCGGCACCTATATCTGAAATGCCTATCGGCACCTATTTTTGAAATGCCTATCGGAAACTACATCTGAAATGCCTATCAGCACCTATATTTGAAATGCCTATCGGCAACCATATCTGAAATGCCTATCGACACCTATATTTGAAACACCTATCGGCTTCTATATCTGAAATGCCTATCGGCAACTATATCTGAAATGCCTATCGGCACCTATTTTTGAAATGCCTATCGGAAACTACATCTGAAAAGCCTATCAGCACCTATATTTGAAATGCCTATCGGCAACCATATCTGGGATGCCTATCGGCACCTATATTTGAAATGTCTATTGGCTTCTATATCTGAAATGCCTATCGGCACCTATTTTTAAAATGCCAATCGGCAACTATATCTGAAATGCCTATCGGCACCTATATATGAAATGCCTATCGGCACCTATTTTTGAAATGCCTATCGGAAACTATATCTGAAATGCCTATCGGCACCTATATCTGAAATGCCTATCGGCACCAATTTTTAAAATGCCTATCGGAAACTATATCTGAAATGCCTTTCAGCACTTATATTTGAAATGCCTATCGGCAACCATATCTGGAATGCCTATCGGCACCTATTTTTGAAATGCCTATCGGAAACTACATCTGATATGCCTATCAGCACCAATATTTGAAATGCCTATCGGCAACCATATCTGAAAAGCCTATCGACACCTATATTTGAAATACCTATCGGCTTCTATATCTGAAATGCCTATCGGCACCTATTTTTAAAATGCCAATCGGCAACTATATCTGAAATGCCTATCGGCACCTATATCTGAAATGCCTATCGGCACCATTTTATGAAATGCCTATCGGAAACTACATCTGAAATGCCTTTCAGCACTTATATTTGAAATGCCTATCGGCAACCATATCTGGAATGCCTATCGGCACCTACATTTGAAATGCCTATCGACTTCTATATCTGAAATGCCTATCGGCACCTATTTTAAAAATGCAAATCGGCAACTAGATCTGAAATGCCTATCGGCACCTATTTCTAAAATGCCTATCGGCACCTATTTTTAAAATGCCTATCAGAAACTACATCTGAAATGCCTATCAGCACCTATATTTGGAATGCCTATCGGCAACCATATCTGGAATGCCTATCGGCACCTATATTTGAAATGCCTATCGGCTTCTATATCTGAAATGCCTATCGGCACCTATTTTTAAAATGCCTATCGGCAACTATATCTGAAGTGCCTATCGGCACCAATATCTGAAATGCCTATCGGCACCTATTTTTGAAATGCCTTTCGAAAACTACATCTGAAATGCCTATCAGCACCTATATTTGAAATGCCTATCGGCAACCACATCAGAAATTCCTATCGGCACCTATATCTGAAATGCCTTTCGGCATTTATATCTGAAATGCTTATCGACACCTATATTTGAAATGCCTATCAACAACCATATCTGGAATGCCTATCGGCACCTATATTTGAAATGCCTATCGGCTTCTATATCTGAAATGCCTATCGACACCTATTTTTAAAATGCCAATTGGCAACTATATCTGCAATGCCTATCGGCACCTATATCTGAAATGCCTATTGGTACCTATTTTTGAAATGTCTATTGGAAACTACATCTGAAATGCCTATCAGCACTTATATTTGAAATGCCTATCGGCAACCATATCTGGAATGCCTATCGGCACCTATATTTGAAATGCCTATCGGCTTCTATATCTGAAATGCCTATCGGCACCTATTTTTAAAATGCCAATCGGCAACTATATCTGAAATGCCTATCGGCACCTATATCTGAAATGCCTATCGGCACCTATTTTTGTAATGCCTTTCGGAAACTACATCTGAAATGCCTATCTGCTCCTATATTTGAAATGCCTATTGGCAACCATATCTGAAATGCCTATCGACACATATATTTGAAATACCTATCGGCTTCTATAACTGAAATGCCTATCGGCATCAATTTTTGAAATGCCTATCGGAAACTACATCTAAAATGCCTATCAGCACCTATATTTGAAATGCCTATAGGCAACCATATCTGGAATGCCTATCGGCATCTATATTTGAAATGCCTATCGGCTTCTATATCTGAAATGCCTATCGACACCTATTTTTAAAATGCCAATCGGCAACTATATCTGAAATGCCTATCGGCACCTATATCTGAAATGCCTATCGGCACCTATTTTTGAAATGCCTATCGGAAACTACATCTGAAATGCCTATCAGCACCTATATTTGAAATGCCTATCGGCAACCATATCTGAAATGCCTATCGACACCTATATTTGAAATACCTATCGGCTTCTATATCTGAAATGCCTATCGGCAACTATATCTGAAATGCCTATCGGCACCTATTTTTGAAATGCCTATCGGAAACTACATCTGAAAAGCCTATCAGCACCTATATTTGAAATGCCTATCGGCAACCATATCTGAAATGCCTATCGGCACCTATATTTGAAATGCCTATAGGCTTCTATATCTGAAATGCCTATCGACACCTATTTTTAAAATGCCAATCGGCAACTATATCTGAAATGCCTATCGGCACCTATATATGAAATGCCTATCGGCACCTATTTTTGAAATGCCTATCGGAAACTACATCTGAAATGCCTATCAGCACCTATATTTGAAATGCCTATCGGCAACCATATCTGAAATGCCTATCGGCACCTATATTTGAAATGCCTATAGGCTTCTATATCTGAAATGCCTATCGACACCTATTTTTAAAATGCCAATCGGCAACTATATCTGAAATGCCTATCGGCACCTATATCTGAAATGCCTATCGGCACCAATTTTTGAAATGCCTTTTGGAAACTACATCTGGAATGCCTATCAGCACCTACATTTGAAATGCCTATAGCAAACATACCTGGAATGCCTATCGGCACCTATATTTGAAATGCCTATCGGCTTCTATATCTGAAATGCCTATCGACACCTATTTTTAAAATGCCAATCGGCAACTATATCTGAAATGCCTATAGGCACCTATATCTGAAATGCCTATCGGCACCTATTTTTTAAATGCCTATCGGAAACTACATCTGAAATGCCTATCAGCACCTATATTTGAAATGCCTATCGGCAACCATATCTGGAATGCCTATCGGCACCTATATTTGAAATGCCTATCGGCTTCTATATCTGAAATGCCTATCGGCACCTATTTTTAAAATGCCAATCGGCAACTATATCTAAAATGCCTATCGGCACCTATATCTGAAATGCCTATCGGCACCTATTTTTGAAATGCCTATCGGAAACTACATCTGAAATGCCTATCAGCACCTATACTTGAAATTCCTATCGGCAACTATATCTGGAATGTTTATCGGCACCTATATTTCAAATGCCTATCGGCTTCTATATCTGAAATGCTTATCGGCACCTATTTTTAAAATGCCAATCGGCAAATATATCTGAAATGCCTATCGGCACCTATATCTGAAATGCCTATCGGCACCTATTTTTGAAATGCCTATCGGAAACTACATCTGAAATGCCTATCAGCACCGATATTTGAAATGCCTATCGGCAACCATATCTGGAATGCCTATCGGCACCTATATTTGAAATGCCTATTGGCTTCTATATCTGAAATGCCTATCGGCATCTATTTTTAAAATGCCAATCGGCGACTATATATGTAATGCCTATCGGCACCTATATCTGAAATGCCTATCGGCACCTATTTTTGAAATGTCTATCTGAAACTACATCTGAAATGCCTATCAGCACCAATATTTGAAATGCCTATAGGCAACCATATCTGAAATGCCTATCGACACCTATATTTGAATTACCTATCGGCTTCTATATCAGAAATGCCTATCGGCACCTATTTTTAAAATGCCAATCGGCAACTATATCTGTAATGCTTTACGGCACCTATATCTGAAATGCCTATCGGCACCAATTTTTGAAATGCCTATCGGAAACTACATCTGAAATGCCTATCAGCACCTATATTTGAAATGCCTATCGGCAACCATATCTGGAATGCCGATCGGCACCTATATTTGAAATGCCTATCGGCTTCTATATCTGAAATGCCTATCGGCACCTATATCTGAAATGCCTATCGACACCTATATCTGAAATGCCTATCGGCACCTATATCTGAAATGCCTATCGGCACCTATTTTTGAAATGCCTATCGGAAACTACATCTGAAATGCATATCAGCACCTATATTTGAAATGCCTATCGGCAACCATATCTGGAATGCCTATCGGCACCTATATTTGAAATGCCTATCGGCAACCACATCAGAAATGCCTATCGGCACCTATATCTGAAATGCCTTTCGGCATTTATATCTGAAATGCCTATCGACACCTATATTTGAAATGCCTATCGGCACCTATATTTTAAATGCCTATCGGCAACTATATCTGATATGCCTATCGGCACCTATATCTGAAATGCCCATCGGCACCTATTTTTGAAATGCCTATCGGAAGCTACATCTAAAATGCCTATCGGCACCTATTTTTGAAATGCCTATCAGAAACTACATCTGAAATGCCTATCAGCACCTATATTTAAAATGCCTATCGGCAACCATATTTGAAATGCCTATCGACACCTATATTTGAAATACCTATCGGCTTCTATATCTGAAATGCCTATCGGCACCTATTTTTAAAATGCCAATCGGCCACTATATCAAAAATGCCTATCAGCACCTATATCTGAAATGCCTATCGGCACCAATTTTTGAAACGCCTATCGGAAACTACATCTGAAATGCCTATCAGCACCTATATTTGAAATGCCTATCGGCAACCACATCTGGAATGCCTATCGGCACCTATATTTGAATTGCCAATCGGCTTCTATATCTGAAATGCCTATCGGCACCTATTTTTAAAACGCCAATTGGCAACTATATCTGAAATGCCTATCGACACCTATTTTTAAAATGCCAATTGGCAACTATATCTGAAATGCCTATCGGCACCTATATCTGAAATGCCTATCGGTACCTATTTTTGAAATGCCTATCGGAAACTACATCTGAAATGCCTATCAGCACTTATATTTGAAATGCCAATCGGCAACCATATCTGGCATGCCTATCGGCACCTATATTTGAAATGCCAATCGGCTTCTATATCTGAAATGCCTATCGGCACCTATTTTTAAAACGCCAATTGGCAACTATATCTGAAATGCCTATCGGCACCTATATCTGAAATGCCTATCGGCACCAATTTTTGAAATGCCTATCGGCTTCTATATCTGAAATGCCTATCGGCACCTATATTAGAAATGCCTATCGGCAAACATATCTGGAATGCCTATCGGCACCTATATTTGAAATGCCTATCGGCTTCTATATTTGAAGTGCCTATCGACACCTATATTTTAAATACCTATCGGCTTCTATATCTGAAATGCCTATCGGTACCTATTTTTAAAATGCCAATCGGTAACTATATCTGAAATGCCTATCGGCACCTATATCTGAAATGCCTTTCGGCACCAATTTTTGAAATGCCTATCGGAAACTACTTCTGGAATGCTTATCAGCACCTATATTTGAAATGCCTATCGGCAACCATATCTGGAATGCCTATCGGCACCTATATTTGAAATGCCTATCGGCTTCTATATCTGAAATGCCTATCGACACCTATTTTTAAAATGCCAATCGGCCACTATATCTGAAATGCCTATCGGCACCTATATCTGAAATGCCTATCGGCACCTATTTTTGAAATGCCTATCGGCAACCATATCTGAAATGCCTATCGCCACCTATATTCGAAATACCTATCGGCTTCTATATCTGAAATGCCTATCGGCACCTATTTTTAAAATGCCAATCGGCATCTATATCTGAAATGCCTATCGGCACCTATATCTGAAATGCCTATCGGCACCAATTTTTGAAATGCCTATCGGAAACTACATCTGGAATGCCTATCAGCACCTATATTTGAAATGCCTATCGGCAACCATATCTGGAATTCCTATCGGCACCTATATTTGAAATGCTTATCGGCTTCTGTATCTAAAATGTCTATCGACATCTATTTTTAAAATGCCAATCGTTAACTATATCTGAAATGCCTATCGGCACCTATATCTGAAATGCCTATCGACATCTATTTTTGAAATGCCTATCGGAAACTACATCTGAAATGCCTATCAGCACCTATATTTTAAATGCCTATCGGCAACCATATCTGGAATGCCCATCGGCACCTATATTTGAAATGCCTATCGTCTTCTATATCTGAAATCCCTATCGACACCTATTTTTAAAATGCCAATCGGCCACTATATCTGAAATGCCTATCGGCACCTATATCTGAAATGCCTATCGGCACCTATTTTTAAAATGCCAATCGGAAACTATATCTCAAATGCCTATCGGCACCTATATCTGAAATGCCTATCGGCACCAATTTTTGAAATGCCTATCGGAAACTACATCTGAAATGCCTATCAGCACCTATATTTGAAATGCCTATCGGCAACCATATCTGGGTTGCTTATCGGCACCTATATTTAAAATGCCTATCGGCTTCTATATCTGAAATGCCTATCGACACCTATATTTGAAATACCTATCGGCTTCTATATCTGAAATGCCTATCGGCACCTATTTTTAAAATGCCAATCAGCAACTATATCTGAAATGCCTATCGGCACCTATATCTGAAATGCCTAACGCCACCAATTTTTGAAATGCCCATCGGAAACTACATCTGAAATGCCTATCAGCACCAATATTTGAAATGCCTATCGGCAACCATATCTGGAATGCTTATCGGCACCTATATTTGAAATGCCTATCGGCTTCTATATCTGAAATGCCAATCGGCACCTATTTTTAAAATGCCAATCGGCAACTATATCTGAAATGCCTATCGGCACCTATATCTGAAATGCCTATCGGCACCAATTTTTTAAATGCCTATCGGAAACTACATCTAAAATGCCTATCAGCACCTATATTTGAAATGCCTATCAGCAACCATATCTGGAATGCCTATCGGCACCTATATTTGAAATGCCTATCGGCTTCTATATCTGAAATGCCTATCGGCACCTATTTTTTAAATGCCAATCGGCAACTATATCTGAAATGCCTTATCGGCACCTATATCTGAAATGCCTATCGGCACCTATTTTTGAAATGCCTATCGGAAACTACATTTGAAATGCCTATCAGCACCTATATTTGAAATGCCTATCGGCACCTATTTTTAAGATGCATATCGGAAACTACATTTGAAATGCCTATCGACACCTATATTTGAAATACCTATCGGCTTCTATATCTGAAATGCCTATCGGCACCTATTTTTAAAATGCCAATTGGCAACTATATCTGAAATGCCTATAGGCACCTATATCTGAAATGCCTATCGGCACCAATTTTTAAAATGCCAATCGGCAACTATATCTGAAATGCCTATCGGCACCTATATCTGAAATGCCTATCGGCACCAATTTTTTAAATGCCTATCAGAAACTACATCTGAAATGCCTATCAGCACCTATATTTGAAATGCCTATCGGCAACTATATCTGGAATGCCTATCGGCACCTATATCTGAAATGCCTATCGGCACCTATTTTTAAAATGCCAATCGGCAACTATATCTGAAATGCCTATCGGCACCTATATCTGAAATGCCTATCGGCACCAATTTTTTAAATGCCTATCAGAAACTACATCTGAAATGCCTATCAGCACCTATATTTGAAATGCCTATCGGCAACCATATCTGAAATGCCTATCGGCACCTATATTTGAAATGCCTATCGGCTTCTATATCTGAAATGCCTATCGGCACCTTTTTTTAAAATGCCAATCGGCAACTATATCTGAAAAGCCTATCGGCACCTATATCTGAAATGCCTATCGGAACCTATTTTTGAAATGCCTATCGGAAACTACATCTGAAACGCCTATCAGCACCTATATTTGAAATGCCTATTGGCAACCATATCTGAAATGCCTATCGACACTTATATTTGAAATGCCTATCGGCTTCTATATCTGAAATGCCTATCGACACCTATTTTTAAAATGCCAATCGGCAACTATATCTGAAATGCCTATCGGCACCTATATCTGAAATGCCTATCGGCACCTATTTTTGAAATGCCTATCGGAAACTAAATCTGAAATGCCTATCAGCATCTATATTTGAAATGCCTATCGGCAACCATAACTGAAATGTCTATCGGCTTCTATATCTGAAATGCCTATCGGCACCTATTTTTAAAATGCCAATCGGCAACTATATCTGAATTGCCTATCGGCACCTATATCTGAAATACCTATCGGCACCAATTTTTGAAATGTCTATCGGAAACTACATCTAAAATGCCTATCAGCACCTATATTTGAAATGCCTATCGGCAACCACATCTGGAATGCCTATCGGCACCTATATTTGAAATACCTATCGGCTTCTATATCTGAAATGCCTATCCGCACCTATTTTTAAAATGCCAATCGGTAACTATATCTGAAATGCCTATCAGCACCTATATCTGAAATGCCTATCGGCACCAATTTTTGAAATGCCTATCGGAAACTACATCTGGAATGCCTATCAGCACCTATATTTGAAATGCCTATCGGCAACCATATCTGGAATGCTTATCGGCACCTATATTTGAAATGCCTATCGGCTTCTATATCTGAAATGCCTATCGGCACCTATTTTTAAAATGCCAATCGGCAACTATATCTGAAATGCCTATCGGCACCTATATCTGAAATGCCTATCGGCACCAATTTATGAAATGCCTATCGGAAACTACATCTGAAATGCCTATCGGCACCTATATCTGAAATGCCTATCGGCACCAATTTTTGAAATGCCTATCGGAAATTACATCTGAAATGCCTATCAGCACCTATATTTGAAATGCCTATCGGCAACCATATCTGGAATGCTTATCGGCACCTATATTTGAAATGCCTATCGGCTTCTATATCTGAAATGCCTATCGGCACCTATTTTTAAAATGCCAATCGGCAATTATATCTGAAATGCCTATCGGCACCTATATCTGAAATGCCTATCGGCACCTATTTTTGAAATGCCTATCGGAAACTACATCTGAAATGCCTATCAGCACCTATATTTGAAATGCCTATCGGCAACCATTTCTGGAATGCCTATCGGCACCTATATTTGAAATGCCTATCGGCTTCTATATCTGAAATGCCTATCGGCACCTGTTTTAAAAATGCCAATCGGCAACTATATCTGAAATGCCTATCGGCACCTATATCTGAAATGCCTATCGGCACCTATTTTTGAAATGCCTATCGGAAACTACATCTGATATGCCTATCAGCACCAATATTTGAAATGCCTATCGGCAACCATATCTGAAATGCCTATCGACACCTATATTTGAAATACCTATCGGCTTCTATATCTGAAATGCCTATCGGCACCTATTTTTAAAATGCCAATCGGCAACTATATTTGAAATGCCTATCGGCACCTATATCTGAAATGCCTATCGGCACCAATTTTTGAAATGCCTATCGGAAACTACATCTGAAATGCCTTTCAGCACTTATATTTGAAATGCCTATCGGCAACCATATCTGGAATGCCTATCGGCACCTACATTTGAAATGCCTATCGACTTCTATATCTGAAATGCCTATCGGCACCTATTTTAAAAATGCAAATCGACAACTATATCTGAAATGCCTATCGGCACCTATATCTGAAATGCCTATCGGCACCTATTTTTAAGATGCCTATCGGAAACTACATCTGAAATGCCTATCAGCACCTATATTTGAAATGCCTATCGGCAACCACATCAGAAATTCCTATCGGCACCTATATCTGAAATGCCTTTCTGCGTTTATATCTGAAATGCTTATCGACACCTATATTTGAAATGCCTATCGGCACCTCTATTTTAAATGCCTATCGGCAACTATATCTGATATGCCTATCGGCACCTATATCTGAAATGCCTATCGGCCCCTATTTTTCAAATGCCTATCGGAAACTACATCTAAAATGCCTATCGGCACCTATTTTTAAAATGCCAATCGGCAACTATATCTTAAATGCCTATCAGCACCTATATTTGAAATGCCTATCGGCAACCATATCTGGAATGCCTATCGGCACCTATATTTGAAATGCCTATTGGTACCTATTTTTGAAATGCCTATCGGAAACTACATTCGAAATGCCTATCAGCACTTATATTTGAAATGCCTATCGGCAACCATATCTGGAATGCCTATCGGCACCTATATTTGAAATGCCTATCGGCTTCTATATCTGAAATGCCTATCGACACCTATTTTTAAAATGCCAATTGGCAACTATATCTGCAATGCCTATCGGCACCTATATCTGAAATGCCTATTGGTACCTATTTTTGAAATGCCTATCGGAAACTACATCTGAAATGCCTATCAGCACTTATATTTGAAATGCCTATCGGCAACCATATCTGGAATGCCTATCGGCACCTATATTTGAAATGCCTATCGGCTTCTATATCTGAAATGCCTATCGGCACCTATTTTTAAAATGCCAATCGGCAACTATATCTGAAATGCCTATCGGCACCTATATCTGAAATGCCTATCGGCACCTATTTTTGTAATGCCTTTCGGAAACTACATCTGAAATGCCTATCTGCTCCTATATTTGAAATGCCTATCGGCAACCATATCTGAAATGCCTATCGACACATATATTTGAAATACCTATCGGCTTCTATAACTGAAATGCCTATCGGCACCTGTTTTTAAAATGCCAATCGGCAACTATATCTGAAATGCCTATCGGCACCTATATCTGAAATGTCTATCGGCATCAATTTTTGAAATGCCTATCGGAAACTACATCTAAAATGGATATATGCACCTATATTTGAAATGCCTATAGGCAACCATATCTGGAATGCCTATCGGCACCTATATTTGAAATGCCTATCGGCTTCTATATCTGAAATGCCTATCGACACCTATTTTTAAAATGCCAATCGGCAACTATATCTGAAATGCCTATCGGCACCTATATCTGAAATGCCTATCGGCACCTATTTTTGAAATGCCTATCGGAAACTACATCTGAAATGCCTATCAGCACCTATATTTGAAATGCCTATCGGCAACCATATCTGAAATGCCTATCGACACCTATATTTGAAACACCTATCGGCTTCTATATCTGAAATGCCTATCGGCAACTATATCTGAAATGCCTATCGGCACCTATTTTTGAAATGCCTATCGGAAACTACATCTGAAAAGCCTATCAGCACCTATATTTGAAATGCCTATCGGCAACCATATCTGGGATGCCTATCGGCACCTATATTTGAAATGTCTATTGGCTTCTATATCTGAAATGCCTATCGGCTCCTATTTTTAAAATGCCAATCGGCAACTATATCTGAAATGCCTATCGGCACCTATATATGAAATGCCTATCGGCACCTATTTTTGAAATGCCTATCGGAAACTATATCTGAAATGCCTATCGGCACCTATATCTGAAATGCCTATCGGCACCAATTTTTGAAATGCCTATCGGAAACTACATCTGAAATGCCTTTCAGCACTTATATTTGAAATGCCTATCGGCAACCATATCTGGAATGCCTATCGACACCTATATTTGAAATGCTTATCGGCTTCTATATCTGAAATGCCTATCGGCACCTATTTTAAAAATGCCAATCGGCAACTATATCTGAAATGCCTATCGGCACCTATATCTGAAATGCCTATCGGCACCTATTTTTGAAATGCCTATCGGAAACTACATCTGATATGCCTATCAGCACCAATATTTGAAATGCCTATCGGCAACTATATCTGAAATGCCTATCGACACCTATATTTGAAATACCTATCGGCTTCCTTATCTGAAATGCCTATCGGCACCTATTTTTTAAATGCCAATCGGCAACTATATCTCAAATGCCTATCGGCACCTATATCTGAAATGCCTATCGGCACCAATTTTTGAAATGCCTATCGGAAACTACATCTGAAATGCCTTTCAGCACTTATATTTGAAATGCCTATCGGCAACCATATCTGGAATGCCTATCGGCACCTACATTTGAAATGCCTATCGACTTCTATATCTGAAATGCCTATCGGCACCTATTTTAAAAATGCAAATCGGCAACTATATCTGAAATGCCTATCGGCACCTATATCTAAAATGCCTATCGGCAACTATTTTTAAAATGCCTATCAGAAACTACATCTGAAATGCCTATCAGCACCTATATTTGGAATGCCTATCGGCAACCATATCTGGAATGCCTATCGGCACCTATATTTGAAATGCCTATCGGCTTCTATATCTGAAATGCCTATCGGCACCTATTTTTAAAATGCCTATCGGCAACTATATCTGAAGTGCCTATCGGCACCAATATCTGAAATGCCTATCGGCACCTATTTTTGAAATGCCTATCGAAAACTACATCTGAAATGCCTATCAGCACCTATATTTGAAATGCCTATCGGCAACCACATCAGAAATTCCTATCGGCACCTATATCTGAAATGACTTTCGGCATTTATATCTGAAATGCTTATCGACACCTATATTTGAAATGCCTATCAACAACCATATCTGGAATGCCTATCGGCACCTATATTTGAAATGCCTATCGGCTTCTATATCTGAAATGCCTATCGACACCTATTTTTAAAATGCCAATTGGCAACTATATCTGCAATGCCTATCGGCACCTATATCTGAAATGCCTATTGGTACCTATTTTTGAAATGCCTATCGGAAACTACATCTGAAATGCCTATCAGCACTTATATTTGAAAAGCCTATCGGCAACCTAATCTGGAATGCCTATCGGCACCTATATTTGAAATGCCTATCGGCTTCTATATCTGAAGTGCCTATCGGCACCTATTTTTAAAATGCCAATCGGCAACTATATCTAAAATGCCTATCGGCACCTATTTTTGTAATGCCTTTCGGAAACTACATCTGAAATGCCTATCTGCTCCTATATTTGAAATGCCTATCGGCAACCATATCTGAAATGCCTATCGACACATATATTTGAAATACCTATCGGCTTCTATAACTGAAATGCCTATCGGCACCTGTTTTTAAAATGCCAATCGGCAACTATATCTGAAATGCCTATCGGCACCTATATCTGTAATGCCTATCGGCATCAATTTTTGAAATGCCTATCGGAAACTACATCTAAAATGCCTATCAGCACCTATATTTGAAATGCCTATAGGCAACCATATCTGGAATGCCTATCGGCACCTATATTTGAAATGCCTATCGGCTTCTATATCTGAAATGCCTATCGACACCTATTTTTAAAATGCCAATCGGCAACTATATCTGAAATGCCTATCGGCACCTATATCTGAAATGCCTATCGGCACCTATTTTTGAAATGCCTATCGGAAACTACATCTGAAATGCCTATCAGCACCTATATTTGAAATGCCTATCGGCAACCATATCTGAAATGCCTATCGACACCTATATTTGAAACACCTATCGGCTTCTATATCTGAAATGCCTATCGGCAACTATATCTGAAATGCCTATCGGCACCTATTTTTGAAATGCCTATCGGAAACTACATCTGAAAAGCCTATCAGCACCTATATTTGAAATGCCTATCGGCAACCATATCTGGGATGCCTATCGGCACCTATATTTGAAATGTCTATTGGCTTCTATATCTGAAATGCCTATCGGCACCTATTTTTAAAATGCCAATCGGCAACTATATCTGAAATGCCTATCGGCACCTATATATGAAATGCCTATCGGCACCTATTTTTGAAATGCCTATCGGAAACTATATCTGAAATGCCTATCGGCACCTATATCTGAAATGCCTATCGGCACCAATTTTTAAAATGCCTATCGGAAACTATATCTGAAATGCCTTTCAGCACTTATATTTGAAATGCCTATCGGCAACCATATCTGGAATGCCTATCGGCACCTACATTTGAAATGCCTATCGACTTCTATATCTGAAATGCCTATCGGCACCTATTTTAAAAATGCAAATCGGCAACTAGATCTGAAATGCCTATCGGCACCTATTTCTAAAATGCCTATCGGCACCTATTTTTAAAATGCCTATCAGAAACTACATCTGAAATGCCTATCAGCACCTATATTTGGAATGCCTATCGGCAACCATATCTGGAATGCCTATCGGCACCTATATTTGAAATGCCTATCGGCTTCTATATCTGAAATGCCTATCGGCACCTATTTTTAAAATGCCTATCGGCAACTATATCTGAAGTGCCTATCGGCACCAATATCTGAAATGCCTATCGGCACCTATTTTTGAAATGCCTTTCGAAAACTACATCTGAAATGCCTATCAGCACCTATATTTGAAATGCCTATCGGCAACCACATCAGAAATTCCTATCGGCACCTATATCTGAAATGCCTTTCGGCATTTATATCTGAAATGCTTATCGACACCTATATTTGAAATGCCTATCAACAACCATATCTGGAATGCCTATCGGCACCTATATTTGAAATGCCTATCGGCTTCTATATCTGAAATGCCTATCGACACCTATTTTTAAAATGCCAATTGGCAACTATATCTGCAATGCCTATCGGCACCTATATCTGAAATGCCTATTGGTACCTATTTTTGAAATGTCTATTGGAAACTACATCTGAAATGCCTATCAGCACTTATATTTGAAATGCCTATCGGCAACCATATCTGGAATGCCTATCGGCACCTATATTTGAAATGCCTATCGGCTTCTATATCTGAAATGCCTATCGGCACCTATTTTTAAAATGCCAATCGGCAACTATATCTGAAATGCCTATCGGCACCTATATCTGAAATGCCTATCGGCACCTATTTTTGTAATGCCTTTCGGAAACTACATCTGAAATGCCTATCTGCTCCTATATTTGAAATGCCTATTGGCAACCATATCTGAAATGCCTATCGACACATATATTTGAAATACCTATCGGCTTCTATAACTGAAATGCCTATCGGCATCAATTTTTGAAATGCCTATCGGAAACTACATCTAAAATGCCTATCAGCACCTATATTTGAAATGCCTATAGGCAACCATATCTGGAATGCCTATCGGCATCTATATTTGAAATGCCTATCGGCTTCTATATCTGAAATGCCTATCGACACCTATTTTTAAAATGCCAATCGGCAACTATATCTGAAATGCCTATCGGCACCTATATCTGAAATGCCTATCGGCACCTATTTTTGAAATGCCTATCGGAAACTACATCTGAAATGCCTATCAGCACCTATATTTGAAATGCCTATCGGCAACCATATCTGAAATGCCTATCGACACCTATATTTGAAATACCTATCGGCTTCTATATCTGAAATGCCTATCGGCAACTATATCTGAAATGCCTATCGGCACCTATTTTTGAAATGCCTATCGGAAACTACATCTGAAAAGCCTATCAGCACCTATATTTGAAATGCCTATCGGCAACCATATCTGGGATGCCTATCGGCACCTATATTTGAAATGTCTATTGGCTTCTATATCTGAAATGCCTATCGGCACCTATTTTTAAAATGCCAATCGGCAACTATATCTGAAATGCCTATCGGCACCTATATATGAAATGCCTATCGGCACCTATTTTTGAAATGCCTATCGGAAACTACATCTGAAATGCCTATCAGCACCTATATTTGAAATGCCTATCGGCAACCATATCTGAAATGCCTATCGGCACCTATATTTGAAATGCCTATAGGCTTCTATATCTGAAATGCCTATCGACACCTATTTTTAAAATGCCAATCGGCAACTATATCTGAAATGCCTATCGGCACCTATATCTGAAATGCCTATCGGCACCAATTTTTGAAATGCCTTTTGGAAACTACATCTGGAATGCCTATCAGCACCTACATTTGAAATGCCTATAGCAAACATACCTGGAATGCCTATCGGCACCTATATTTGAAATGCCTATCGGCTTCTATATCTGAAATGCCTATCGACACCTATTTTTAAAATGCCAATCGGCAACTATATCTGAAATGCCTATCGGCACCTATATATGAAATGCCTATCGGCACCTATTTTTGAAATGCCTATCGGAAACTACATCTGAAATGCCTATAAGCACCTATATTTGAAATGCCTATCGGCAACCATATCTGAAATGCCTATCGACACCTATATTTGAAATACCTATCGGCTTCTATATTTGAAATGCCTATCGGCACCTATTTTTAAAATGCCAATCGGCAACTATATTTGAAATGCCTATCGGCACCTATATCTGAAATGCCTATCGGCACCAATTTTTGAAATGCCTATCGGAAACTACATCTGAAATGCCTATCAGCACCAATATTTGAAATGCCTATCGGCAACCATATCTGAAATGCCTATCGACACCTATATTTGAAATAGCTATCGGCTTCTATATCTGAAATGCCTATCGGCACCTATATCTGAAAAGCCTATCCGCACCTATTTTTGAAATGCCTATCGGAAACTACATCTGAAATGCCTATCAGCACCTATATTTGAAATGCCTATCGGCTTCTATATCTAAAATGCCTATCGGCACCCATTTTTAAAATGCCAATCGGCAACTATATCTGAAATGCCTATCAGCACGTATATCTGAATTGCCTATCGACACCTATATTTGAAACACCTATCGGCTTCTATATCTGAAATGCCTATCGGCAACTATATCTGAAATGCCTATCGGCACCTATTTTTGAAATGCCTATCGGAAACTACATCTGAAAAGCCTATCAGCACCTATATTTGAAATGCCTATCGGCAACCATATCTGGGATGCCTATCGGCACCTATATTTGAAATGTCTATTGGCTTCTATATCTGAAATGCCTATCGGCACCTATTTTTAAAATGCCAATCGGCAACTATATCTGAAATGCCTATCGGCACCTATATATGAAATGCCTATCGGCACCTATTTTTGAAATGCCTATCGGAAACTATATCTGAAATGCCTATCGGCACCTATATCTGAAATGCCTATCGGCACCAATTTTTAAAATGCCTATCGGAAACTATATCTGAAATGCCTTTCAGCACTTATATTTGAAATGCCTATCGGCAACCATATCTGGAATGCCTATCGGCACCTATTTTTGAAATGCCTATCGGAAACTACATCTGATATGCCTATCAGCACCAATATTTGAAATGCCTATCGGCAACCATATCTGAAAAGCCTATCGACACCTATATTTGAAATACCTATCGGCTTCTATATCTGAAATGCCTATCGGCACCTATTTTTAAAATGCCAATCGGCAACTATATCTGAAATGCCTATCGGCACCTATATCTGAAATGCCTATCGGCACCATTTTATGAAATGCCTATCGGAAACTACATCTGAAATGCCTTTCAGCACTTATATTTGAAATGCCTATCGGCAACCATATCTGGAATGCCTATCGGCACCTACATTTGAAATGCCTATCGACTTCTATATCTGAAATGCCTATCGGCACCTATTTTAAAAATGCAAATCGGCAACTAGATCTGAAATGCCTATCGGCACCTATTTCTAAAATGCCTATCGGCACCTATTTTTAAAATGCCTATCAGAAACTACATCTGAAATGCCTATCAGCACCTATATTTGGAATGCCTATCGGCAACCATATCTGGAATGCCTATCGGCACCTATATTTGAAATGCCTATCGGCTTCTATATCTGAAATGCCTATCGGCACCTATTTTTAAAATGCCTATCGGCAACTATATCTGAAGTGCCTATCGGCACCAATATCTGATATGCCTATCGGCACCTATTTTTGAAATGCCTTTCGAAAACTACATCTGAAATGCCTATCAGCACCTATATTTGAAATGCCTATCGGCAACCACATCAGAAATTCCTATCGGCACCTATATCTGAAATGCCTTTCGGCATTTATATCTGAAATGCTTATCGACACCTATATTTGAAATGCCTATCAACAACCATATCTGGAATGCCTATCGGCACCTATATTTGAAATGCCTATCGGCTTCTATATCTGAAATGCCTATCGACACCTATTTTTAAAATGCCAATTGGCAACTATATCTGCAATGCCTATCGGCACCTATATCTGAAATGCCTATTGGTACCTATTTTTGAAATGTCTATTGGAAACTACATCTGAAATGCCTATCAGCACTTATATTTGAAATGCCTATCGGCAACCATATCTGGAATGCCTATCGGCACCTATATTTGAAATGCCTATCGGCTTCTATATCTGAAATGCCTATCGGCACCTATTTTTAAAATGCCAATCGGCAACTATATCTGAAATGCCTATCGGCACCTATATCTGAAATGCCTATCGGCACCTATTTTTGTAATGCCTTTCGGAAACTACATCTGAAATGCCTATCTGCTCCTATATTTGAAATGCCTATTGGCAACCATATCTGAAATGCCTATCGACACATATATTTGAAATACCTATCGGCTTCTATAACTGAAATGCCTATCGGCATCAATTTTTGAAATGCCTATCGGAAACTACATCTAAAATGCCTATCAGCACCTATATTTGAAATGCCTATAGGCAACCATATCTGGAATGCCTATCGGCATCTATATTTGAAATGCCTATCGGCTTCTATATCTGAAATGCCTATCGACACCTATTTTTAAAATGCCAATCGGCAACTATATCTGAAATGCCTATCGGCACCTATATCTGAAATGCCTATCGGCACCTATTTTTGAAATGCCTATCGGAAACTACATCTGAAATGCCTATCAGCACCTATATTTGAAATGCCTATCGGCAACCATATCTGAAATGCCTATCGACACCTATATTTGAAATACCTATCGGCTTCTATATCTGAAATGCCTATCGGCAACTATATCTGAAATGCCTATCGGCACCTATTTTTGAAATGCCTATCGGAAACTACATCTGAAAAGCCTATCAGCACCTATATTTGAAATGCCTATCGGCAACCATATCTGGGATGCCTATCGGCACCTATATTTGAAATGTCTATTGGCTTCTATATCTGAAATGCCTATCGGCACCTATTTTTAAAATGCCAATCGGCAACTATATCTGAAATGCCTATCGGCACCTATATATGAAATGCCTATCGGCACCTATTTTTGAAATGCCTATCGGAAACTACATCTGAAATGCCTATCAGCACCTATATTTGAAATGCCTATCGGCAACCATATCTGAAATGCCTATCGGCACCTATATTTGAAATGCCTATAGGCTTCTATATCTGAAATGCCTATCGACACCTATTTTTAAAAGGCCAATCGGCAACTATATCTGAAATGCCTATCGGCACCTATATCTGAAATGCCTATCGGCACCAATTTTTGAAATGCCTTTTGGAAACTACATCTGGAATGCCTATCAGCACCTACATTTGAAATGCCTATAGCAAACATACCTGGAATGCCTATCGGCACCTATATTTGAAATGCCTATCGGCTTCTATATCTGAAATGCCTATCGACACCTATTTTTAAAATGCCAATCGGCAACTATATCTGAAATGCCTATCGGCACCTATATGTGAAATGCCTATCGGCACCTATTTTTGAAATGCCTATCGGAAACTACATCTGAAATGCCTATAAGCACCTATATTTGAAATGCCTATCGGCAACCATATCTGAAATGCCTATCGACACCTATATTTGAAATACCTATCGGCTTCTATATTTGAAATGCCTATCGGCACCTATTTTTAAAATGCCAATCGGCAACTATATCTGAAATGCCTATCGGCACCTATATCTGAAATGCCTATCGGCACCAATTTTTGAAATGCCTATCGGAAACTACATCTGAAATGCCTATCAGCACCAATATTTGAAATGCCTATCGGCAACCATATCTGAAATGCCTATCGACACCTATATTTGAAATAGCTATCGGCTTCTATATCTGAAATGCCTATCGGCACCTATATCTGAAAATCCTATCCGCACCTATTTTTGAAATGCCTATCGGAAACTACATCTGAAATGCCTATCAGCACCTATATTTGAAATGCCTATCGGCTTCTATATCTAAAATGCCTATCGGCACCCATTTTTAAAATGCCAATCGGCAACTATATCTGAAATGCCTATCAGCACGTATATCTGAATTGCCTATCGGCACCTATTTTTGAAATGCCTATCGGAAACTACATCTAAAATGCCTATCAGCACCTATATTTGAAATGCCTATCAGCAACCATATCTGGAATGCCTATCGGCACCTATATTTGAAATGCCTATCGGCTTATATATTTGAAATGCCTATCGGCAACCATATCTGAAATGCCTATCGACACCTATATTTGAAATACTTATCGGCTTCTATATCTGAAATGCCTATCGGCACCTATTTTTAAAATGCCAATCGGTAACTATATCTGAAATGCCTATCGGCACCTATATCTGAAATGCCTATCGACACCTATATTTGAAATACTTATCGGCTTCTATATCTGAAATGCCTATCAGCACCTATATTTAAAATGCCTCTCGGCAACCATATCTGGAATGCTTATCGGCACCTATTTTTGAAATGCCTATCGGAAACTACATCTGAAATGCCTATCTGCACCTATATTTGAAATGCCTATCGGCTTCTATATCTGAAATGCCTATCGGCACCCATTTTTAAAATGCCAATCGGCAAATATATCTGAAATGCCTATCGGCACCTATATCTGAAATGCCTATCGGCACCAATTTTTGAAACGCCTATTGGAAACTACATCTGAAATGACTGTCAGCACCTATATTTGAAATGCCTATCGGCAACCATATCTGGAATGCCTATCGGCACCTATATTTGAAATGCCTATCGGCTTCTATATCTGAAATGCCTATCGACACCTATTTTTAAAATGCCAATTGGCAACTATATCTGAAATGCCTATCGGCACCTATATCTGAAATGCCTATCGGCACCAATTTTTGAAACGCCTATTGGAAACTACATCTGAAATGCCTATCAGCACCAATATTTAAATTGCCTATCGGCAACCATATCTGAAATGCCTATCGACACCTATATTTGAAATGCCTATCGGCTTCTATATCTGAAATGCCTATCGGCACCTATTTTTAAAATGCCAATCGGCAACTATATCTGAAATGCCTATCGGCACCTATATCTGAAATGCCTATCGGCACCTATTTTTGAAATGCCTATCAAAAACTACATCTGAAATGCCTATCAGCACTTATATTTGAAATGCCTATCGGCAACCACATCAGAAATGCCTATCGGCACCTATATCTGAAATGCCTTTCGGCATTTATATCTGAAATGCCTATCGACACCTATATTTGAAATGCCTATCGGCACCTATATTTAAATGCCTATCGGCAACTATATCTGATATGCCTATCGGCACCTATATCTGAAATGCCTATCGGCACCTATTTTTGAAATGCCTATCGGAAACTACATCTAAATTGCCTATCGGCACCTATTTTTGAAATGCCCATCGGCAACTATATCTGAAATGCCTATCGGCACCTATATCTGAAATGCCTATCGGCACCAATTTTTGAAATGCCTATCGGAAACTACATCTGAAATGCCTATCAGCACCTATATTTGAAATGCCTATCGGCAACCATATCTGAAATGCTTATCGGCACCTATATTTGAAATGCCTATCGGCTTCTATATCTGAAATGCCTATCGGCACCTATTTTAAAAATGCCAATCGGCAATTATATCTGAAATGCCTATCGGCACCTATATCTAAAATGCCTATCGGCACCAATTTTTGAAATGCCTATCGGAAAGTACATCTGAAATGCCTTTCAGCACATATATTTGAAATGCCTATCGGCAACCATATCTGGAATGCCTATCGGCACCTATATTTGAAATGCCTATCGGCTTCTATATCTGAAATGCCTATCGGACCTATTTAAAAATGCCAATCGGCAACTATATCTGAAATGCCTATCGGCACCTATAACTGAAATGCCTATCGGCACCAATTTTTGAAATGCCTATCGGAAACTACATCTGAAATGCATATCAGCACCAATATTTGAAATGCCTATCGGCAACCATATCTGAAATGCCTATCGACACCTATATTTGAAATACTTATCGGCTTCTATATCTGAAATGCCTATCGACACCTATTTTTAAAATGCCAATCGGCAACTATATCTGAAATGCCTATCGGCACCTATATCTAAAATGCCTATCGGCACCTATTTTTGAAATGCCTATCGGAAACTACATCTGAAATGCCTATCAGCACCTATATTTGAAATGCCTATCGGCAACCATATCTGGAATGCTTATCGGCACCTATATTTGAAATGCCCATCGGCTTCTATATCTGAAATGCCTATCGGCACCTATTTTTAAAATGCCAATCGGCAATTATATCTGAAATGCCTATCGGCACCTATATCTAAAATGCCTATCGGCACTTATTTTTGAAATGCCTATCGGAAACTACATCTGAAATGCCATTCAGCACCTATATTTGAAATTCCTATCGGCAACCATATCCGGAATGCCTATCGGCACCTATATTTGAAATACCTATCGGCTTCTATATCTGAAATGCCTATCGGCACCTATTTTTAAAGTGCCAATCGGCAACTATATCTAAAATGCCTATCTTAACCTATATCTGAAATGCCTATCGGCACCAATTTTTGAAATGCCTATCGGAAACTACAACTGAAATGCCTTTCAGCACTTATATTTGAAATGCCTATCGGCAACCATATCTGGAATGCCTATCGGCACCTACATTCAAATTGCCTATCGGCTTCTATATCTGAAATGCCTACCGGCACCTATTTTAAAAATGCTATTCGGCAACTATATCTGAAATGCCTATCGGCACCTATATCTGAAATGCCTATCGGCACCTATTTTTGAAATGCCTATCGGAAACTACATCTGAAATGCCTATCAGCACCTATATTTGAAATCCCTATCGGCAACCATATCTGGAATGCCTATCGGCACCTATATTTGAAATGCCTATCGGCTTCTATATCTGAAATGCCTATCGGCACCTATTTTTAAAATGCCTATCGGCAACTATATTTGAAGTGCCTATCGGCACCAATATCTGAAATGCCTATCAGGACCTATTTTTGAAATGCCTATCGAAAACTACATCTGAAATGCCTATCAGCACCTATATTTGAAATGCCTATCGGCAACCACATCAGAAATTCCTATCGGCACCTATATCTGAAATGCCTTTCGGCATTTATATCTGAAATGCTTATCGACACCTATATTTGAAATGCCTATCGGCACCTATATTTTAAATGCCTATCGGCAACTATATCTGATATGCCTATCGGCACCTATATCTGAAATGCCTATCGACACCTATTTTTGAAATGCCTATCGGAAACTACATCTAAAATGCCTATCGGCACCTATTTTTAAAATGCCAATCGGCAACTATATCTTAAATGCCTATCAGCACCTATATTTGAAATGCCTATCGGCAACCATATCTGGAATGCCTATCGGCACCTATATTTGAAATGCCTATCGGCTTTTATATCTGAAATGCCTATCGACACCTATTTTTAAAATGCCAATTAGCAACTATATCTGAAATGCCTATCGGCAACTATATCTGAAATGCCTATCGGCACCTATTTTTGAAATGCCTATCGGAAACTACATCTGAAATGCCTATCAGCACCTCTATTTGAAATGCCTATCGGCAACCATATCTGGGATGCCAATCGGCACCTATATTTGAAATGCCTATTGGCTTCTATATCTGAAATGCCTATCGGCACCTATTTTTAAAATGCCAATCGGCAACTATATCTGAAATGCCTATCGGCACCTATATCTGAAATGCCTATCGGCACCTATTTTAGAAATGCCTATCGGAAACTACATCTGAAATGCCTATCAGCACCTATATTTGAAATGCCTATCGGCAACCATATCTAAAATGCCTATCGACTCCTATATTTGAAATACCTATCGGCTTCTATATCTGAAATGCCTATCGGCACCTACTTTTAAAATCCCAATCGGTTACTATATCTGAAATGCCTATCGGTACCTATATCTGAAATGCCTATCGGCACCAATTTTTGAAATGCCTATCGGAAACTACATCTGGAATGCCTATCAGCACCTATATTTGAAATGCCTATAGGCAACCATACCTGGAATGCCTATCGGCACCTATATTTAAAATGCCTATCGGCTTCTATATCTGAAATGCCTATCGACACCTATTTTTAAAATGCCAATCGGCAACTATATCTGAAATGCCTATCGGCACCTATATCTGAAATGCCTATCGGCACCAATTTTTGAAATGCCTATTGAAAAACTACATCTGAAATGCCTATCAGCACCTATATTTGAAATGCCTATCGGCAACCATATCTGGAATGCCGATCGGCACCTATATTTGAAATGCCTATCGGCTTCTATATCTGAAATGCCTATCGGCACCTATTTTTAAAATGCCAGTCGGCAACTATATCTGAAATGCCTATCGGCACCTATATCTGAAATGCCTATCGGCACCTATTTTTCAAATGCCTATCGGAAACTACATCTGAAATGCCTATCAGCACCTATATTTGAAATGCCTATCGGCAACCATATCTGGAATGCCTATCGGCACCTATATTTGAAATGCCTATCGGCTTCTATATCTGAAATGCCTATCGGCACCCATTTTTAAAATGCCAATCGGCAACTATATCTGAAATGCCTAACGGCACCTATATCTGAAATGCCTATCGGCACCAATTTTCGAAATGCCTATCGGAAACTACATCTGAAATGCCTATCAGCACCTATATTTGAAATGCCTATCAACAACCATATCTGGAATGCCTATCGGCACCTATATTTGAAATGCCTATCGGCTTCTATATCTGAAATGCCTATCGGCACCTATTTTAAAATGCCAATCGACAACTATATCTGAAATTCCTATCGGCACCTATATGTGAAATGCCTATCGGCAACTATTTTTGAAATGCCTATCGGAAACTACATCTGAAATGCCTATCAGCACCTATATTTGAAATGCCTATCGGCAACCATATCTAAAATGCCTATCGACACCTATTTTTGAAATACCTATCGGCTTCTATATCTAAAATGCCAATCGGCACCTATTTTTAAAATGCCAATCGGTAACTATATCTGAAATGCCTATCGGCACCTATATCTGAAATGCCTATCGGCACCAATTTTTGAAATGCCTATTAGAAACTACATCTTGAATGCCTATCAGCACCTATATTTGAAATGCCTATCGGCAACCATATCTGGAATGCCTATCGGCACCTATATTTGAAATGCCTATCGGCTTCTATATCTGAAATGCCTATCGGCACCTATTTTTAAAATGCCAATCGGCAACTATATCTAAAATGCCTATAGGCACCTATATCTGAAATGCCTATCGGCACCAATTTTTTAAATGCCTATCGGAAACTACATCTGAAATGCCTATCAGCACCTATATTTGAAATGCCTATCGGCAACTATATCTGGAATGCCTATCGGTACCTATATTCGAAATGCCTATCAGCTTCTATATCTGAAATGCCTATCGGCACCTATTTTTAAAATGCCAATCGGCAACTATATCTGAAATGCCTATCGGCACCGATATCTGAAATGCCTATCGGCACCAATTTTTTAAATGCCTATCGGAAACTACATCTGAAATGCCTATCAGCACCTATATTTGAAATGCCTATCAGCAACCATATCTGGAATGCCTATCGGCACCTATATTTGAAATGCCTATCGGCTTCTATATCTGAAATGCCTATCGGCACCTATTTTTAAAATGCCAATCGGCAACTATATCTGAAATGCCTATCGGCACCTATATCTGAAATGCCTATCGACATCAATTTTTGAAATGCCTATCGGAAACTACATCTGAAATGCCTATCAGCACCTATATTTGAAATGCCTATCGGCAACCATATCTGGAATGCCTATCGGCACCTATATTTGAAATGCCTATCGGCTTCTATATCTGAAATGCCTATCGGCACCTTTTTTTAAAATGTCAATCGGCAACTATATCTGAAATGCCTATCGGCACCTATATCTGAAATGCCTATCGGAACCTATTTTTGAAATGCCTATCGGAAACTACATCTGAAATGCCTATCAGCACCTATATTTGAAATGCCTATTGGCAACCATATCTGAAATGCCTATCGACACCTATATTTGAAATGCCTATCGGCTTCTATATCTGAAATGCCTATCGACACCTATTTTTAAAATTCCAATCGGCAACTATATCTGAAATGCCTATCGGCACCTATATCTGAAATGCCTATCGGCACCTATTTTTGAAATGCCTATCGGAAACTACATCTGAAATGCCTATCAGCATCTATATTTGAAATGCCTATCGGCAACTATAACTGAAATGTCTATCGGCTTCTATATCTGAAATGCCTATAGGCACCTATTTTAAAAATGCCAATCGGCAACTATATCTGAAATGCCTATCGGCACCTATATCTGAAATACCTATCGGCACCAATTTTTGAAATGCCTATTGGAAACTACATCTGAAATGCCTATCAGCACCTATATTTGAAATGCCTATCGGCAACCATATCTGGAATGCCTATCGGCACCTATATTTGAAATGCCTATCGGCTTCTATATCTGAAATGCCTATCCGCACCTATTTTTAAAATGCCAATCGGTAACTATATCTGAAATGCCTATCAGCAGCTATATCTGAAATGCCTATCGGCACCTATATCTGAAATACCTATCGGCACCAATTTTTGAAATGCCTATCGGAAACTACATCTGAAATGCCTATCAGCACCTATATTTGAAATGCCTATCGGCAACCATATCTGGAATGCCTATCGGCACCTATATTTGAAATGCCTATCGGCTTCTATATCTGAAATGCCTATCCGCACCTATTTTTAAAATGCCAATCGGTAACTATATCTGAAATGCCTATCAGCAGCTATATCTGAAATGCCTATCGGCACCTATATCTGAAATGCCTATCGGCACCAATTTTTGAAATGCCTATCGGAAATTACATCTGAAATGCCTATCAGCACCTATATTTGAAATGCCTATCGGCAACCATATCTGGAATACTTATCGGCACCTATATTTGAAATGCCTATCGGGTTCTATATCTGAAATGCCTATCAGCACCTATATTTGAAATTCCTATCGGCAACCATATCCGGAATGCCTATCGGCACCTATATTTGAAATGCCTATCGGCTTCTATATCTGAAATGCCTATCGGCACCTATTTTTAAAATGCCAATCGGCAACTATATCTGAAATGCCTATCGGCACCTATATCTGAAATGCCTATAGGCACCTATTTTTGAAATGCCTATCGGAAACTACATCTGAAATGCCTTTCAGCACTTATATTTGAAATGCCTATCGGCAACCATATCTGGAATGCCTATCGGCACCTACATTTGAAATGCCTATCGACTTCTATATCTGAAATGCCTATCGGCACCTATTTTAAAAATGCCAATCGGCAACTATATCTGAAATGCCTATCGGCACCTATATCTAAAATGCCTATCGGCACCTATTTTTAAAATGCCTATCGGAAACTACATCTGAAATGCCTATCAGCACCTATATTTGGAATGCCTATCGGCAACCATATTTGGAATACCTATCGGCACCTATATTTGAAATGCCTATCGGCTTCTATATCTGAAATGCCTATCGGCACCTATTTTTAAAATGCCTATCGGCAACTATATCTGAAGTGCCTATCGGCACCAATATCTGAAATGCCTATCGGCACCTATTTTTGAAATGCCTATCGAAAACTACATCTGAAATGCCTATCAGCACCTATATTTGAAATGCCTATCGGCAACCACATCAGAAATTCCTACGGCACCTATATCTGAAATGCCTTTCGGCATTTATATCTGAAATGCTTATCGACACCTATATTTGAAATGCCTATCGGCACCTCTATTTTAAATGCCTATCGGCAACTATATCTGATATGCCTATCGGCACCTATATCTGAAATGCCTATCGGCACCTATTTTTGAAATGCCTATCGGAAACTACATCTAAAATGCCTATCGGCACCTATTTTTAAAATGCCAATCGGCAACTATATCTTTAATGCCTATCAGCACCTATATTTGAAATGCCTATCGGCAACCATATCTGGAATGCCTATCGGCACCTATATTTGAAATGCCTATCGGCTTCTATATCTGAAATGCCTATCGGCACCCATTTTTAAAATGCCAATCGGCAACTATATCTGAAATGCCTATCGACACCTATATCTGAAATGCCTATCGGCACCAATTTTTGAAATGCCTATCGGAAACTACATCTGAAATGCCTATCAGCACCTATATTTGAAATGCCTATCAACAAACATATCTGGAATGCCTATCGGCACATATATTTGAAATGCCTATCGGCTTCTATATCTGAAATGCCTATCGACACCTATTTTTAAAATGCCAATCGGCAACGATATCTGAAATGCCTCTCGGCACCTATATCTGAAATGCCTATCGGCACCTATTTTTGAAATGCCTATCGGAAACTACATCTAAAATGCCTATCAGCACCTATATTTGAAATGCCTATCGGCAACCATATCTGAAATGCCTATCGACACCTATATTTGAAATACCTATCGGCTTCTATATCTAAAATGCCTATCGGCACCTATTTTAAAAATGCCAATCGGACACTATATCTGAAATGCCTATCGGCACCTATATCTGAAATGCCTATCGGCACCAATTTTTTAAATGCCTATAGGAAACTACATCTGAAATGCCTATCAGCACCTATATTTGAAATGCCTATCAGCAACCATATCTGGAATGCCTATCGGCACCTATATTTGAAATGCCTATCGGCTTCAATATCTGAAATGCCTATCGGCACCTATTTTTAAAATGCCAATCGGCAACTATATCTGAAATGCCTTATCGGCACCTATATCTGAAATGCCTATCGGCACCTATTTTTGAAATGCCTATCGGAAACTACATTTGAAATGCCTATCAGCACCTATATTTGAAATGCCTATCGGCACCTGTTTTTGAGATGCCTATCGGAAACTACATTTGAAATGCCTATCGACACCTATATTTGAAATACCTATCGGCTTCTATAACTGAAATGCCTATCGGCACCTATTTTTAAAATGCCAATCGGCAACTATATCTGAAATGCCTATAGACACCTATATCTGAAATGCCTATCGGCACCAATTTTTTAAATGCCTATCGGAAACTACATCTGAAATGCCTATCAGCACCTATATTTGAAATGCCTATCGGCAACTATATCTGGAATGCCTATCGGTACCTATATTTGAAATGCCTATCGGCTTCTATATCTGAAATGCCTATCGGCACCTATTTTTAAAATGCCAATCGGCAACTCTATCTGAAATGCCTATCGGCACCTATATCTAAAATGCCTATCGGCACCAATTTTTTAAAAGCCTATCGGAAACTACATCTGAAATGCCTATCAGCACCTATATTTGAAATGCCTATCAGCAACCATATCTGGAATGCCTATCGGCACCTATATTTGAAATGCCTATCGGCTTCTATATCTGAAATGCCTATCGGCACCTTTTTTTAAAATGCCAATCGGCGACTATATCTGAAATGCCTATCGGCACCTTTATCTGAAATGCCTATCGGAACCTATTTTTGAAATGCCTATCGGAAACTACATCTGAAACGCCTATCAGCACCTATATTTGAAATGCCTATTGGCAACCATATCTGAAATGCCTATCGACACCTATATTTGAAATGCCTATCGGCTTCTATATCTGAAATGCCTATCGACACCTATTTTTAAAATGCCAATCGGCAACTATATCTGAAATGCCTATCGGCACCTATATCTGAAATACCTATCGGCACCAATTTTTGAAATGCCTATCGGAAACTACATCTGAAATGCCTATCAGCACCTATATTTGAAATGCCTATCGGCAACCACATCTGGAATGCCTATCGGCACCTATATTTGAAATGCCTATCGGCTTCTATATCTGAAATGCCTATCCGCACCTATTTTTAAAATGCCAATCGGTAACTATATCTGAAATGCCTATCAGCACCTATATTTGAAATGCCTATCGGCACCAATTTATGAAATGCCTATCGGAAACTACATCTGGAATGCCTATCAGCACCTATATTTGAAATGCCTATCGGCAACCATATCTGGAATGCTTATCGGCACCTATATTTGAAATGCCTATCGGCTTCTATATCTGAAATGCCTATCGGCACCTATTTTTAAAATGCCAATCGGCAACTATATCTGAAATGCCTATCGGCACCTATATCTGAAATGCCTATCGGCACCAATTTTTGAAATGCCTATCGGAAATAACATCTGAAATGCCTATCAGCACCTATATTTGAAATGCCTATCGGCAACCATATCTGGAATGTTTATCGGCACCTATATTTGAAATGCCTATCGGCTTCTATATCTGAAATGCCTATCGGCACCTATTTTATAAATGCCAATCGGCAATTATATCTGAAATGCCTATCGGCACCTATATCTGAAATGCCTATCGGCACCTATTTTTGAAATGCCTATCGGAAACTACATCTGAAATGCCTATCAGCACCTATATTTGAAATTCCTATCGGCAACCATACCCGGAATGCCTATCGGCACCTATATTTGAAATGCCTATCGGCTTCTATATCTGAAATGCCTATCGGCACCTATTTTTAAAATGCCAATCGGCAACTATATCTGAAATGCCTATCGGCACCTATATCTGAAATGCCTATCGGCACCAATTTTTGAAATGCCTATCGGAAACTACATCTGAAATGCCTTTCAGCACTTATATTTGAAATGCCTATCGGCAACCATATCTGGAATGCCTATCGGCACCTATATTTGAAATGTCTAATGGCTTCTACATCTGAAATGCCTATCGGCACCTATTTTTAAAATGCCAATCGGCAACTATATCTGAAATGCCTATCGGCACCTATATATGAAATGCCTATCGGCACCTATTTTTGAAATACCTATCGGAAACTACATCTGAAATGCCTATCAGCACCTATATTTGAAATGCCTATCGGCAACCATATCTGAAATGCCTATCGGCACCTATATTTGAAATGCCTATAGGCTTCTATATCTGAAATGCCTATCAACACCTATTTTTAAAATGCCAATCGGCAACTATATCTGAAAAACCTATCGGCACCTATATCTGAAATGCCTATCGGCACCTATTTTTGAAATGCCTATCGGAAACTACATCTGAAATGCCTATCAGCACCTATATTTGAAATGCCTATCGGCAACCATATCTGAAATGCCTATCGACACCTATATTTGAAATACCTATCGGCTTCTATATCTGAAATGCCTATCGGCAACTATATCTGAAATGCATATCGGCACCTATTTTTGAAATGCCTATCGGAAACTACATCTGAAAAGCCTATCAGCACCTATATGTGAAATGCCTATCGGCAACCATATCTGGGATGCCTATCGGCACCTATATTTGAAATGTCTATTGGCTTCTATATCTGAAATGCCTATCGGCACCTATTTTTAAAATGCAATCGGCAACTATATCTGAAATGCCTATCGGCACCTATATATGAAATGCCTATCGGCACCTATTTTTGAAATGCCTATCGGAAACTACATCTGAAATGCCTATCAGCACATATATTTGAAATGCCTATCGGCAACCATATCTGGAATGCCTATCGGCACCTATATTTGAAATGCCTATCGGCAACCACATCAGAAATGCCTATCGGCACCTATATCTGAAATGCCTTTCGGCATTTATATCTGAAATGCCTATCGACACCTATATTTGAAATGCCTATCGGCACCTATATTTTAAATGCCTATCGGCAACTATATCTGATATGCCTATCGGCACCTATATCTGAAATGCCCATCGGCACCTATTTTTGAAATGCCTATCGGAAGCTACACCTAAAATGCCTATCGGCACCTATTTTTAAAATGCCAATCGGCAACTCTATCTGAATTGCCTATCGGCACCTATATCTGAAATGCCTTTTGGCATTTATATCTGAAATGCATATCGACACCTATATTTAAAATGCCTATCGGCAACCACATCAAAAATGCCTATCGGCACCTATATCTGAAATGCCTTTCGGCATTTATATCTGAAATGCCTATCGACACCTATATTTGAAATGCCTATCGGCACCTATATTTTAAATGCCTATCGGCAACTATATCTGATATGCCTATCGGCACCTATATCTGAAATGCCTATCGGCACCTATTTTTGAAATGCCTATCGGAAGCTACATCTAAAATGCCTATCGGCACCTATTTTTGAAATGCCTATCGGAAACTACATCTGAAATGCCTATCAGCACCTATATTTAAAATGCCAATCGGCCACTATATCTAAAATGCCTATCAGCACCTATGTCTGAAATGCCTATCGGCACCAATTTTTGAAACGCCTATCGGAAACTACATCTGAAATGCCTATCAGCACCTATATTTGAAATGCCTATCGGCAACCACATCTGGAATGCCTATCGGCACCTATATTTGAAATGCCTATCGGCTTCTATATCTGAAATGCCTATCGACACCTATTTTTAAAATGCCAATTGGCAACTATATCTGAAATGCCTATCGGCACCTATATCTGAAATGCCTATCGGTACCTATTTTTGAAATGCCTATCGGAAACTACATCTGAAATGCCTATCAGCACTTATATTTGAAATGCCAATCGGCAAACATATCTGGAATGCCTATCGGCACCTATATTTGAAATGCAAATCGGCTTCTATATCTGAAATGCCTATCGGCACCTATTTTTAAAATGCCAATTGGCAACTATATCTGAAATGCCTATCGGCACCTATATCTGAAATGCCTATCGGCACCAATTTTTGAAATGCCTATCGGCTTCTATATCTGAAATTCCTATCGGCACCCATATTAGAAATGCCTATCGGCAAACATATCTGGAATGCCTATCGGCACCTATATTTGAAATGCCTATCGGCTTCTATATTTGAAGTGCCTATCGACACCTCTATTTGAAATACCTATCGGCTTCTATATCTAAAATGCCTATCGGTACCTATTTTTAAAATGCCAATCGGTAACTATATCTGAAATGCCTATCGGCACCTATATCTGAAATGCCTATCGGCACCAATTTTTGAAATGCCTATCGGAAACTACTTCTGGAATGCTTATCAGCACCTATATTTGAAATACCTATCGGCTTCTATATCTGAAATGCCTATCGGCACCTATTTTTAAAATGCCAATCGGCATCTATATCTGAAATGCCTATCGGCACCTATATCTGAAATGCCTATCGCCACCTATTTTTGAAATGCCTATCGGAAGCTACATCTAAAATGCCTATCGGCACCTATTTTTGAAATGCCTATCGGAAACTACATCTGAAATGCCTATCAGCACCTCTATTTAAAATGCCAATCGGCCACTATATCTAAAATGCCTATCAGCACCTATATCTGAAATGCCTATCGGCACCAATTTTTGAAACGCCTATCGGAAACTACATCTGAAATGCCTATCAGCACCTATATTTGAAATGCCTATCGGCAACCACATCTGGAATGCCTATCGGCACCTATATTTGAAATGCCTATCGGCTTCTATATCTGAAATGCCTATCGACACCTATTTTTAAAATGCCAATTGGCAACTATATCTGAAATGCCTATCGGCACCTATATCTGAAATGCCTATCGGTACCTATTTTTGAAATGCCTATCGGAAACTACATCTGAAATGCCTATCACCACCTATATTTGAAATGCCTATCGGCAACCATATCTGGAATGCTTATCGGCACCTATATTTGAAATGCCTATCGGCTTCTATATCTGAAATGCCTATCGGCACCTATTTTTAAAATGCCAATCGGCAACTATATCTGAAATGCCTATCGGCACCTATATCTAAAATGCCTATCGGCACCAATTTTTGAAATGCCTATCGGAAACTACATCTGGAATGCCTATCAGCACCTATATTTGAAATGCCTATCGGCAACCATATCTGGAATGCCTATCGGCACCTATATTTGAAATGCCTATCGGCTTCTGTATCTAAAATGTCTATCGACATCTATTTTTAAAATGCCAATCGTTAACTATATCTGAAATGCCTATCGGCACCTATATCTGAAATGCCTATCGACATCTATTTTTGAAATGCCTATCGGAAACTACATCTGAAATGCCTATCAGCACCTATATTTGAAATGCCTATCGGCAACCATATCTGAAATGCCTATCGACACCTATATATGAAATACCTATCGGCTTCTATATCTGAAATGCCTATCGGCACCTATTTTTAAAATGCCAATCGGAAACTATATCTGAAATGCCTATCGGCACCTATATCTGAAATGCCTATCGGCACCAATTTTTGAAATGCCTATCGGAAACTACATCTGGAATGCCTATCAGCACCTATATTTGAAATGCCTATCGGCAACCATATCTGGAATGCCTATTGGCACCTATATTTGAAATGCCTATCGTCTTCTATATCTGAAATTCCTATCGGCACCCATATTAGAAATGCCTATCGGCAAACATATCTGGAATGCCTATCGGCACCTATATTTGAAATGCCTATCGGCTTCTATATTTGAAGTGCCTATCGACACCTCTATTTGAAATACCTATCGGCTTCTATATCTAAAATGCCTATCGGTACCTATTTTTAAAATGCCAATCGGTAACTATATCTGAAATGCCTATCGGCACCTATATCTGAAATGCCTATCGGCACCAATTTTTGAAATGCCTATCGGAAACTACTTCTGGAATGCTTATCAGCACCTATATTTGAAATACCTATCGGCTTCTATATCTGAAATGCCTATCGGCACCTATTTTTAAAATGCCAATCGGCATCTATATCTGAAATGCCTATCGGCACCTATATCTGAAATGCCTATCGCCACCTATTTTTGAAATGCCTATCGGAAGCTACATCTAAAATGCCTATCGGCACCTATTTTTGAAATGCCTATCGGAAACTACATCTGAAATGCCTATCAGCACCTATATTTAAAATGCCAATCGGCCACTATATCTAAAATGCCTATCAGCACCTATATCTGAAATGCCTATCGGCACCAATTTTTGAAACGCCTATCGGAAACTACATCTGAAATGCCTATCAGCACCTATATTTGAAATGCCTATCGGCAACCACATCTGGAATGCCTATCGGCACCTATATTTGAAATGCCTATCGGCTTCTATATCTGAAATGCCTATCGACACCTATTTTTAAAATGCCAATTGGCAACTATATCTGAAATGCCTATCGGCACCTATATCTGAAATGCCTATCGGTACCTATTTTTGAAATGCCTATCGGAAACTACATCTGAAATGCCTATCACCACCTATATTTGAAATGCCTATCGGCAACCATATCTGGAATGCTTATCGGCACCTATATTTGAAATGCCTATCGGCTTCTATATCTGAAATGCCTATCGGCACCTATTTTTAAAATGCCAATCGGCAACTATATCTGAAATGCCTATCGGCACCTATATCTGAAATGCCTATCGGCACCAATTTTTGAAATGCCTATCGGAAACTACATCTGGAATGCCTATCAGCACCTATATTTGAAATGCCTATCGGCAACCATATCTGGAATGCCTATCGGCACCTATATTTGAAATGCCTATCGGCTTCTGTATCTAAAATGTCTATCGACATCTATTTTTAAAATGCCAATCGTTAACTATATCTGAAATGCCTATCGGCACCTATATCTGAAATGCCTATCGACACCTATTTTTGAAATGCCTATCGGAAACTACATCTGAAATGCCTATCAGCACCTATATTTGAAATGCCTATCGGCAACCATATCTGAAATGCCTATCGACACCTATATATGAAATACCTATCGGCTTCTATATCTGAAATGCCTATCGGCACCTATTTTTAAAATGTCAATCGGAAACTATATCTGAAATGCCTATCGGCACCTATATCTGAAATGCCTATCGGCACCAATTTTTGAAATGCCTATCGGAAACTACATCTGGAATGCCTATCAGCACCTATATTTGAAATGCCTATCGGCAACCATATCTGGAATGCCTATCGGCACCTATATTTGAAATGCCTATCGTCTTCTATATCTGAAATCCCTATCGACACCTATTTTTAAAATGCCAATCGGCCACTATATCTGAAATGCCTATCGGCACCTATTTTTAAAATGCCAATCGGAAACAATATCTGAAATGCCTATCGGCACCTATATCTGAAATGCCTATCGGCACCAATTTTTGAAATGCCTATCGGAAACTACATCTGAAATGCCTATCAGCACCTATATTTGAAATGCCTATCGGCAACCATATCTGGGTTGCTTATCGGCACCTATATTTGAAATGCCTATCGGCTTCTATATCTGAAATGCCTATCGACACCTATATTTGAAATACCTATCGGCTTCTATATCTGAAATGCCTATCGGCACCTATTTTTAAAATGCCAATCAGCAACTATATCTGAAATGCCTATCGGCACCTATATCTGAAATGCCTATCGGCACAAATTTTTGAAATGCCTATCGGAAACTACATCTGAAATGCCTATCAGCACCTATATTTGAAATGCCTATCGGCAACCATATCTGGGTTGCTTATCGGCACCTATATTTGAAATGCCTATCGGCTTCTATATCCGAAATGCCTATCGACACCTATATTTGAAATGCCTATCGGCTTCTATATCTGAAATGCCTATCGGCACCTATTTTTAAAATGCCAATCGGCAACTATATCTGAAATGCCTATCGGCACCTATATCTGAAATGCCTATCGGCACCTATTTTTTAAATGCCTATCGGAAACTACATCTGAAATGCCTATCAGCACCTATATTTGAAATGCCAATCAGCAACCATATCTGGAATGCCTATCGGCACCTATATTTGAAATGCCTATCGGCTTCTATATCTGAAATGCCTATCGGCACCTATTTTTGAAATGCCTATCGGAAACTACATTTGAAATGCCTATCAGCACCTATATTTGAAATGCCTATCGGCACCTGTTTTTGAGATGCCTCTCGGAAACTACATTTGAAATGCCTATCGACACCTGTATTTGAAATACCTATCGGCTTCTATATCTGAAATGCCTATCGGTACCTATTTTTAAAATGCCAATCGGCAACTATATCTGAAATGCCTATAGGCACCTATATCTGAAATGCCTATCGGCACCAATTTTTTAAATGCCTATCGGAAACTACATCTGAAATGCCTATCAGCACCTATATTTGAAATGCCTATCGGCAACTATATCTGGAATGCCTATCGGTATCTATATTTGAAATGCCTATCGGCTTCTATATCTGAAATGCCTATCGGCACCTATTTTTAAAATGCCAATCGGCAACTATATCTGAAATGCCTATCGGCACCTATATCTGAAATGCTTATCGGCACCAATTTTTTAAATGCCTATCGGAAACTACATCTGAAATGCCTATCAGCACCTATATTTGAAATGCCTATCGGCAACCATATCTGGGTTGCTTATCGGCACCTATATTTGAAATGCCTATCGGCTTCTATATCTGAAATGCCTATCGACACCTATATTTGAAATACCTATCGGCTTCTATATCTGAAATACCTATCGGCACCTATTTTTAAAATGCCAATCAGCAACTATATCTGATATGCCTATCGGCACCTATATCTGAAATGCCTAACGCCACCAATTTTTGAAATGCCCATCGGAAACTACATCTGAAATGCCTATCAGCACCAATATTTGAAATGCCTATCGGCAACCATATCTGGAATGCTTATCGGCACCTATATTTGAAATGCCTATCGGCTTCTATATCTGAAATGCCTATCGTCACTTATTTTTAAAATGCCAATCGGCAACTATATCTGAAATGCCTATCGGCACCTATATCTGAAATGCCTATCGGCACCAATTTTTTAAATGCCTATCGGAAACTACATCTGAAATGCCTATCAGCACCTATATTTGAAATGCCTATCAGCAACCATATCTGGAATGCCTATCGGCACCTATATTTGAAATGCCTATCGGCTTCTATATCTAAAATGCCTATCGGCACCTATTTTTAAAATGCCAATCGGCAACTATATCTGAAATGCCTTATCGGCACCTATATCTGAAATGCCTATCGGCACCTATTTTTGAAATGCCTATCGGAAACTACATTTGAAATGCCTATCAGCACCTATATTTGAAATGCCGATCGGCACCTATTTTTGAGATGCCTATCGGAAACTACATTTAAAATGCCTATCGACACCTATATTTGAAATACCTATCGGCTTCTATATCTGAAATGCCTATCGGCACCTATTTTTAAAATGCAAATCGGCAACTATATCTGAAATGCCTATAGGCACCTATATCTGAAATGCCTATCGGCACCAATTTTTTAAATGCCTATCGGAAACTACATCTGAAATGCCTATCAGCACCTATATTTGAAATGCCTATCGGCAACTATATCTGGAATGCCTATCGGTACCTATATTTGAAATGCCTATCGGCTTCTATATCTGAAATGCCTATCGGCACCTATTTTTAAAATGCCAATCGGCAACTATATCTGAAATGCCTATCGGCACCTATATCTGAAATGCTTATCGGCACCAATTTTTTAAATGCCTATCGGAAACTACATCTGAAATGCCTATCAGCACCTATATTTGAAATGCCTATCAGCAACCATATCTGGAATGCCTATCGGCACCTATATTTGAAATGCCTATCGGCTTCTATATCTGAAATGCCTATCGGCACCTATTTTTAAAATGCCAATCGGCAACTATATCTGAAATGCCTATCGGCACCTATATCTGAAATGCCTATCGACATCAATTTTTGAAATGCCTATCGGAAACTACATCTGAAATGCCTATCAGCACCTATATTTGAAATGCCTATCGGCAACCATATCTGGAATGCCTATCGGCACCTATATTTGAAATGCCTATCGGCTTCTATATCTGAAATGCCTATCGGCACCTTTTTTAAAATGCCAATCGGCAACTATATCTGAAATGCCTATCGGCACCTATATCTGAAATGCCTATCGGGACCTATTTTTTAAATGCCTATCGGAAACTACATCTGAAACGCCTATCAGCACCAATATTTGAAATGCCTATTGGCAACCATATCTGAAATGCCTATCGACACCTATATTTGAAATGCCTATCGGCTTCTATATCTGAAATGCCTATCGACATTTATTTTAAAAATGCCAATCGGCAACTATATCTGAAATGCCTATCGGCACCTATATCTGAAATGCCTATCGGCACCTATTTTTGAAATGCCTATCGGAAACTAAATCTGAAATGATTATCGGCACCAATTTTTTAAATGCCTATCGGAAATTACATCTGAAATGCCTATCAGCACCTATATTTGAAATGCCTATCGGCAACCATATCTGGAATGCTTATCGGCACCTATATTTGAAATGCCTATCGGCTTCTATATCTTAAATGCCTATCGGCACCTATTTTTTAAATGCCAATCGGCAATTATATCTGAAATGCCTATCGGCACCTATATCTGAAATGCCTATCGGCACCTATTTTTGAAATGCCTATCGGAAACTACATCTGAAATGCTTATCAGCAACTATATTTGAAATTCCTATCGGCAACCATATCCGGAATGCCTATCGGCACCTATATTTGAAATGCCTATCGGCTTCTATATCTGAAATGCCTATCGGCACCTATTTTTAAAATGCCAATCGGCAACTATATCTGAAATGCCTATCGGCACCTATAATTGAAATGCCTATCGGCACCAATTTTTGAAATGCCTATCGGAAACTACATCTGAAATGCTTTTCAGCACTTATATTTGAAATGCCTATCGGCAACCATATCTGGAATGCCTATCGACACCTATATTTGAAATGCCTATCGGCTTCTATATCTGAAATGCCTATCGGCACCTATTTTAAAAATGCCAATCGGCAACTATATCTGAAATGCCTATCGGCACCTATATCTGAAATGCCTATCGGCACCTATTTTTGAAATGCCTATCGGAAACTACATCTGAAATGCCTATCAGCACCAATATTTAAATGCCTATCGGCAACCATATCTGAAATGCCTATCGACACCTATATTTGAAATACCTATCGGCTTCTATATCTGAAATGCCTATCGGCACCTATTTTTAAAATGCCAATCGGCAACTATATCTGAAATGCTTATCGGCACCTATATCTGAAATGCCTATCGGCACCAATTTTTGAAATGCCTATCGGAAACTACATCTGAAATGCCTTTCAGCACTTATATTTGAAATGCCTATCGGCAACCATATCTGGAATGCCTATCGGCACCTACATTTGAAATGCCTATCGACTTCTATATCTGAAATGCCTATCGGCACCTATTTTAAAAATGCAAATCGGCAACTATATCTGAAATGCCTATCGGCACCTATATCTGAAATGCCTATCGGCACCTATTTTTAAAATGCCTATCAGAAACTACATCTGAAATGCCTATCAGCACTTATATTTGGAATGCCTATCGGCAACCATATCTGGAATGCCTATCGGCACCTATATTTGAAATGCCTATCGGTTTCTATATCTGAAATGCCTATCGGCACCTATTTTTAAAATGCCTATCGGCAACTATATCTGAAGTGCCTATCGGCACCAATATCTGAAATGCCTATCGGCACCTATTTTTGAAATGCCTATCGAAAACTACATCTGAAATGCCTATCAGCACCTATATTTGAAATGCCTATCGGCAACCACATCAGAAATTCCTATCGGCACCTATATCTGAAATGCCTTTCGGCATTTATATCTGAAATGCTTATCGACACCTATATTTGAAATGCCTATCGGCACCTCTATTTTAAATGCCTATCGGCAACTATATCTGATATGCCTATCGGCACCTATATCTGAAATGCCTATCGGCACCTATTTTTGAAATGCCTATCGGAAACTACATCTAAAATGCCTATCGGAAACTACATCTAAAATGCCTATCGGCACCTATTTTTAAAATGCCAATCGGCAACTATATCTTAAATGCCTATCAGCACCTATATTTGAAATGCCTATCGGCAACCATATCTGGAATGCCTATCGGCACCTACATTTGAAATGCCTATCGGCTTCTATATCTGAAATGCCTATCGACACCTATTTTTAAAATGCCAATTGGCAACTATATCTGAAATGCCTATCGGCACCTATATCTGAAATGCCTATTGGTACCTATTTTTGAAATGCCTATCGGAAACTACATCTGAAATGCCTATCAGCACTTATATTTGAAATGCCTATCGGCAACCATATCTGGAATGCCTATCGGCACCTATATTAGAAATGCCTATCGGCTTCTATATCTGAAATGCCTATCGGCACCTATTTTTAAAATGCCAATCGGCAACTATATCTGAAATGCCTATCGGCAGCTATATCTGAAATGCCTATCGGCACCTATTTTTGTAATGCCTTTCGGAAACTACATCTGAAATGCCTATCGGCACCTATATCTGAAATGCCTATCGGCATCAATTTTTGAAATGCCTATCGTAAACTACATCTAAAATGCCTATCAGCAGCTATATTTGAAATGCCTATAGGCAACCATATCTGGAATGCCTATCGGCACCCATATTTGAAATGCCTATCGGCTTCTATATCTGAAATGCCTATCGACACCTATTTTTAAAATGCCAATTGGCAACTATATCTGAAATGCCTATCGGCACCTATATTTGAAATACCTATCGGCTTCTATATCTGAAATGCCTATCGGCAACTATATCTGAAATGCCTATCGGCACCTATTTTTGAAATGCCTATCGGAAACTACATCTGAAAAGCCTATCAGCACCTATATTTGAAATTCCTATCGGCAAACATATCTGCGATGTCTATCGGCACCTATATTTGAAATGTCTATTGGCTTCTATATCTGAAATGCCTATCGGCACCTATTTTTAAAATGCCAATCGGCAACTATATCTGAAATGCCTATCGGCACCTATATCTGAAATGCCTATCGGCATCAATTTTTGAAATGCCTATCGGAAACTACATCTAAAATGCCTATCAGCACCTATATTTGAAATGCCTATCGGCAACCATATCTGAAATGCCTATCGGCACCTATATTTGAAATGCCTATCGGCTTCTATATCTGAAATGCCTATCGACACCTATTTTTAAAATGCCAATCGGCAACTATATCTGAAATGCCTATCGGCACCTATATCTGAAATGCCTATCGGCACCAATTTTTGAAATGCCTATCGGAAACTACATCTGAAATGCCTATCAGTACCAATATTTGAAATGCCTATCGGCAACCATATCTGAAATGCCTATCGACACCTATATTTGAAATACCTATCGGCTTCTATATCTGAAATGCCTATCGGCACCTATATCTGAAAAGCCCATCCGCACCTATTTTTGAAATGCCTATCGGAAACTACATCTGAAATGCCTATCAGCACCTATATTTGAAATGCCTATCGACTTCTATATCTGAAATGCCTATCGACTTCTATATCTGAAATGCCTATCGGCACCCATTTTTAAAATGCCAATCGGCAACTATATCTGAAATGCCTATCAGCACCTATATCTGAATTGCCTATCGGCACCTATTTTTGAAATGCCTATCGGAAACTACATCTAAAATGCCTATCAGCACCTATATTTAAAATGCCTATCGGCAACCATATCTGGAATGCCTATCGGCACCTATATTAGAAATGCCTATCGGCTTCTATATCTGAAATGCCTGTCGTCACCTATTTTTAAAATGCTAATCGGCAACTATATCTGAAATGCCCATCGGCACCTATATCTGAAATGCCTATCGGCACCAATTTTTGAAATGCCTATCGGAAACTACATCTGGAATGCCTATCAGCACCTATATTTAAAATGCCTATCGGCAACCATATCTGGAATGCCTATCGGCACCTATATTTGAAATGCCTATCGGCTTCTATATCTGAAATGCCTGTCGTCACCTATTTTTAAAATGCTAATCGGCAACTATATCTGAAATGCCCATCGGCACCTATATCTGAAATGCCTATCGGCACCTATTTTTAAAATGCCAATCGGCAACTATATCTGAAATGCCTATCGGCACCTATATCTGAAATGCCTATCGGCACAAATTTTTGAAATGCCTATCGGAAACTACAGCTGAAATGCCTATCAGCACCTATATTTGTAATGCCTCTCGGCAACCATATCTGGAATGCTTATCGGCACCTATATTTGAAATGCCTATCGGCTTCTATATCTGAGATGCCTATCGACACCAATTTTTAAAATGCCAATCGGCAAATATCTCTGAAATGCCTATCGGCACCTATTTTTTAAATGCCTATCGGAAACTACATCTGAAATGCCTATCAGCACCTATATTTGAAATGCCTATCGGCAACCATATCTGGAATGCCTATCGGCACCTATATTTGAAATGCCTATCGGCTTCTATATCAGAAATGCCTATCGGCACCTATATCTGAAATGCCTATCGGCACCTATTTTTGAAATGCCTATCTAAAACTACATCTGAAATGCATATCAGCACCTATATTTGAAATGCCTATCGGCAACCATATCTGGAATGCCTATCGGCACCTATATTTGAAATGCCTATCGGCAACCACATCAGAAATGCCTATCGGCACCTATATCTGAAATGCCTTTCGGCATTTATATCTGAAATGCCTATCGACACCTATATTTGAAATGCCTATCGGCACCTATATTTTAAATGCCTATCGGCAACTATATCTGATATGCCTCTCGGCACCTATATCTGAAATGCCCATCGGCACCTATTTTTGAAATGCCTATCGGAAGCTATATCTAAAATGCCTATCGGCACCTATTTTTAAAATGCCAATCGGCAACTCTATCTGAAATGCCTATCGGCACCTATATCTGAAATGCCTTTTGGCATTTATATCTGAAATGCATATCGACACCTATATTTGAAATGCCTATCGGCAACCACATCAGAAATGCCTATCGGCACCTATATCTGAAATGCCTTTCGGCATTTATATCTGAAATGCCTATCTACACCTATATTTGAAATGCCTATCGGCACCTATATTTTAAATGCCTATCGGCAACTATATCTGATATGCCTATCGGCACCTATATCTGAAATGCCCATCGGCACCTATTTTTGAAATGCCTATTGGAAACTACATCTGAAATGCCTATCAGCACCTATATTTAAAATGCCTATCGGCAACCATATTTGAAATGCCTATCGACACATATATTTGAAATACCTATCGGCTTCTATATCTGAAATGCCTATCGGTACCTATTTTTAAAATGCCAATCTGCCACTATATCTAAAATGCCTATCAGCACCTATATCTGAAATGCCTATCGGCACCAATTTTTGAAACGCCTATCGGAAACTACATCTGAAATGCCTATCAGCACCTATATTTGAAATGCCTATCGGCAACCACATCTGGAATGCCTATCGGCACCAATATTTGAAATGCCTATCGGCTTCTATATCTGAAATGCCTATCGACACCTATTTTTAAAAGGCCAATTGGCAACTATATCTGAAATGCCTATCGGCACCTATATCTGAAATGCCTATCGGTACCTATTTTTGAAATGCCTATCGGAAACTACATCTGAAATGCCTATCAGCACTTATATTTGAAATGCCAATCGGCAACCATATCTGGAATGCCTATCGGCACCTATATTTGAAATGCCAATCGGCTTCTATATCTGAAATGCCTATCGGCACCTATTTTTAAAATGCCAATTGGCAACTATATCTGAAATGCCTATCGGCACCTATATCTGAAATGCCTATCGGCACCAATTTTTGAAATGCCTATCGGCTTCTATATCTGAAATGCCTATCGGCACCTATATTAGAAATGCCTATCGGCAAACATATCTGGAATGCCTATCGGCACCTATATTTGAAATGCCTATCGGCTTCTATATTTGAAGTGCCTATCGACACTTATATTTGAAATACCTATCGGCTTCTATATCTGAAATGCCTATCGGTACCTATTTTTAAAATGCCAATCGGTAACTATATCTGAAATGCCTATCGGCACCTATATCTGAAATGCCTATCGGCACCAATTTTTGAAATGCCTATCGGAAACTACTTCTGGAATGCTTATCAGCACCAATATTTGAAATGCCTATCGGCAACCATATCTGGAATGCCTATCGGCACCTATATTTGAAATGCCTATCGGCTTCTATATCGGAAATGCCTATCGACACCTATTTTTAAAATGCCAATCGACCACTATATCTGAAATGCCTATCGGCACCTATATCTGAAATGCCTATCGGCACCTATTTTTGAAATGCCTATCGGCAACCATATCTAAAATGCCTATCGCCACCTATATTTGAAATGCCTATCGCCACCAATTTTTGAAATGCCTATCGGAAACTACTTCTGGAATGCTTATCAGCACCTATATTTGAAATGCCTATCGGCAACCATATCTGGAATGCCTATCGGCACCTATATTTGAAATGCCTATCGGCTTCTATATCGGAAATGCCTATCGACACCTATTTTTAAAATGCCAATCGGCCACTATATCTGAAATGCCTATCGGCACCTATATCTGAAATGCCTATCGGCACCTATTTTTAAAATGCCAATCGGCATCTATATCTGAAATGCCTATCGGCACCTATATCTGAAATTCCTATCGCCTCCAATTTTTGAAATGCCTATCGGAAACTACATCTGAAATGCCTATCAGCACCTATATTTGAAATGCCTATCGGCAACCATATCTGGAATGCTTATCGGCACCTATATTGGAAATGCCTATCGGCTTCTATATCTGAAATGCCTATCGACACCTATTTTTAAAATGCCAATCGGCAACTATATCTGAAATGCCTATCGGCACCTATATCTGAAATGCCTATCGGCACCAATTTTTGAAATGCCTATCGGAAACTACATCTGGAATGCCTATCAGCACCTATATTTGAAATGCCTATCGGCAACCATATCTGGAATGCCTATCGGCCCCTATATTTGAAATGCCTATCGGCTTCTGTATCTAAAATGTCTATCGACATCTATTTTTAAAATGCCAATCGTTAACTATATCTGAAATGCCTATCGGCACCTATATCTGAAATGCCTATCGACACCTATTTTTGAAATGCCTATCGCAAACTACATCTGAAATGCCTATCAGCACCTATATTTGAAATGCCTATCGGCAACCATATCTGAAATGCCTATCGACACCTATATATAAAATACCTATCGGCTTCTATATCTGAAATGCCTATCGGCACCTATTTTTAAAATGCCAATCGGAAACTATATCTGAAATGCCTATCGGCACCTATATCTGAAATGCCTATCGGCACCAATTTTTGAAATGCCTATCGGAAACTCCATCTGGAATGCCTATCAGCACCTATATTTGAAATGCTAATCGGCGACCATATCTGGAATGCCCATCGGCACCTATATTTGAAATGCCTATCGTCTTCTATATATGAAATCCCTATCGACACCTTTTTTTAAAATGCCAATCGGCCACTATATCTGAAATGCCTATCGGCACCTATATCTGAAATGCCTATCGGCACCTATTTTTAAAATGCCAATCGGAAACTATATCTGAAATGCCTATCGGCACCTATATCTGAAATGCCTATCGGCACCAATTTTTGAAATGCCTATCGGAAACTACATCTGAAATGCCTATCAGCACCTATATTTGAAATGCCTATCGGCAACCATATCTGGGTTGCTTATCGGCACCTATATTTGAAATGCCTATCGGCTTCTATATCTGAAATGCCTATCGACACCTATATTTGAAATACCTATCGGCTTCTAAATCTGAAATGCCTATCGGCACCTATTTTTAAATTGCCAGTCAGCAACTATATCTGAAATGCCTATCGGCACCTATATCTGAAATCCCTAACGCCACCAATTTTTTAAATGTCCATCGGAAACTACATCTGAATTGCCTATCAGCACCAATATTTGAAATGCCTATCGGCAACCATATCTGGAATGCTTATCGGCACCTATATTTAAAATGCCTATCGGCTTCTATATCTGAAATGCCTATCGGCACCTATTTTTAAAATGCCAATCGGCAACTATATCTGAAATGCCTATCGGCACCTATATCTGAAATGCCTATCGGGACCAATTTTTTAAATGCCTATCGGAAACTAAATTTGAAATGCCTATCAGCACCTATATTTGAAATGCCTATCAGCAACCATATCTGGAATGCCTATCGGCACCTATATTTGAAATGCCTATCGGCTTCTGTATCTGAAATGCCTATCGGCTTCTGTATCTGAAATGCCTATCGGCACCTATTTTTAAAATGCCAATCGGCAACTATATCTGAAATGCCTTATCGGCACCTATATCTGAAATGCCTATCGGCACCTATTTTTGAGATGCCTATCGGAAACTACATTTGAAATGCCTATCGACACCTATATTTGAAATTCCTATCGGCTTCTATATCTGAAATGCCTATCGGCACCTATTTTTAAAATGCCAATCGGCAACTATATCTGAAATGCCTATAGGCACCTATATCTGAAATGCCTATCGGCACCAATTTTTTAAATGCCTATCGGAAACTACATCTGAAATGCCTATCAGCACCTATATTTGAAATGCCTATCGGCAACTATATCTGGAATGCCTATCGGTACCTATATTTGAAATGCCTATCGGCTTCTATATCTGAAATGCCTATCGGCACCTATTTTTAAAATGCCAATCGGCAACCATATCTGAAATGCCTATCGGCACCTATATCTGAAATGCCTATCGGCACCAATTTTTTAAATGCCTATCGGAAACTACATCTGAAATGCCTATCAGCACCTATATTTGAAATGCCTATCAGCAAGCATATCTGGAATGCCTATCGGCACCTTCATTTGAAATGCCTATCGGCTTCTATATCTGAAATGCCTATCGGCACCTATTTTTAAAATGCCAATCGGCAACTATATCTGAAATGCCTATCGGCACCTATATCTAAAAAGCCTATCGACATCAATTTTTGAAATGCCTATCGGAAACTACATCTGAAATGCCTATCAGCACCTATATTTGAAACGCCTATCGGCAACCATATCTGGAATGCCTATCGGCACCTATATTTGAAATACCTATCGGCTTTTATATCGGAAATGCCTATCGGCACCTTTTTTTAAAATGCCAATCGGCAACTATATCTGAAATGCCTATCGGCACCTATATCTGAAATGCCTATCGGAACCTATTTTTGAAATGCCTATCGGAAACTACATCTGAAACGCCTATCAGCACCTATATTTGAAATGCCTATTGGCAACCATATCTGAAATGCCTATCGACACCTATATTTGAAATGCCTATCGGCTTCTATATCTGAAATGCCTATCGACACCTATTTTTAAAATGCCAATCGGCAACTATATCTGAAATGCCTATCGGCACCTATATCTGAAATGCCTATCGGCACCTATTTTTGAAATGCCTATCGGAAACTAAATCTGAAATGCCTATCAGCACCTATATTTGAAATGCCTATCGGCAACCATAACTGAAATGTCTATCGGCTTCTATATCTGAAATGCCTATCGGCACCTATTTTTAAAATGCCAATCGGCAACTATATCTGAAATGCCTATCGGCACCTATATCTAAAATACCTATCGGCACCAATTTTTGAAATGCCTATCGGAAACTACATCTGAAATGCCTATCAGCAACCATATCTGGAATGCTTATCGGCACCTATATTTGAAATGCCTATCGGCTTCTATATCCTAATTGCCTATCGGCACCTATTTTTAAAATTGCAATCGGCAACTATATCTGAAATGCCTATCGGCACCTATATCTGAAATGCCTATCGGCACCAATTTTTGAAATGCCTATCGAAAATTACATCTGAAATGCCTATCAGCACCTATATTTGAAATGCCTATCGGCAACCATATCTGGAATGCTTATCGGCACCTATATTTGAAATGCCTATCGGCTTCTATAACTGAAATGCCTATCGGCACCTATTTTTAAAATGCCAATCGGCAATTATATCTGAAATGCCTATCGGCACCTATATCTGAAATGCCTATCGGCACCTATTTTTGAAATGCCTATCGGAAACTACATCTGAAATGCCTATCAGCACCTATATTTGAAATTCCTATCGGCAACCATATACGGAATGCCTATCGGCACCTATATTTGAAATGCCTATCGGCTTCTATATCTGAAATGCCTATCGGCACCTATTTTTAAAATGCCAATCGGCAACTATATCTGAAATGCCTATCGGCACCTATATCTGAAATGCCTATCGGCACCAATTTTTGAAATGCCTATCGGAAACTACATCTGAAATGCCCTTCAGCACTTATATTTGAAATGCCTATCGGCAACCATATCTGGAATGCCTATCGACACCTATATTTGAAATGCCTATCGGCTTCTATATCTGAAATGCCTATCGGCACCTATTTTAAAAATGCCACTCGGCAACTATATCTGAAATGCCTATCGGCACCTATATCTGAAATGCCTATCGGCACCTATTTTTGAAATGCCTATCGGAAACTACATCTGATATGCCTATCAGCACCAATATTTGAAATGCCTATCGGCAACCATATCTGAAATGCCTATCGACACCTATATTTGAAATACCTATCGGCTTCTATATCTGAAATGCCTATCGGCACCTATTTTTAAAATGCCAATCGGCAACTATATCTGAAATGCCTATCGGCACCTATATCTGAAATGCCTATCGGCACCAATTTTTGAAATGCCTATCGGAAACTACATCTGAAATGCCTTTCAGCACTTATATTTGAAATGCCTATCGGCAACCACATCTGGAATGCCTATCGGCACCTACATTTGAAATGCCTATCGACTTCTATATCTGAAATGCCTATCGGCACCTATTTTAAAAATGCAAATCGGCAACTATATCTGAAATGCCTATCGGCACCTATATCTGAAATGCCTATCGGCACCTATTTTTAAAATGCCTATCGGAAACTACATCTGAAATGCCTATCAGCACCTATATTTGGAATGCCTATCGGCAACCATATCTGGAATGCCTATCGGCACCTATATTTGAAATGCCTATCGGCTTCTATATCTGAAATGCCTATCGGCACCTATTTTTCAAATGCCTATCGGCAACTATATCTGATATGCCTATCGGCACCTATATCTGAAATGCCTATCGGCCCCTATTTTTGAAATGCCTATCGGAAACTACATCTAAAATGCCTATCGGCAACTATTTTTAAAATGCCAATCGGCAACTATATCTTAAATGCCTATCAGCACCTATATTTGAAATGCCTATCGGCTTCTATATCTGAAATGCCTATCGACACCTATTTTTAAAATGCCAATTGGCAACTATATCTGCAATGCCTATCGGCACCTATATCTGAAATGCCTATTGGTACCTATTTTTGAAATGCCTATCGGAAACTACATCTAAAATGCCTATCAGCACTTATATTTGAAATGCCTATCGGCAACCATATCTGGAATGCCTATCGGCACCTATATTTGAAATGCCTATCGGCATCTATATCTGAAATGCCTATCGGCACCTATTTTTATAATGCCAATCGGCAACTATATCTGAAATGCCTATCGGCACCTATATCTGAAATGCCTATCGGCACCTATTTTTGTAATGCCTTTCGGAAACTACATCTGAAATGCCTATCTGCTCCTATATTTGAAATGCCTATCGGCAACCATATCTGAAATGCCTATCGACACATATATTTGAAATACCTATCGGCTTCTATAACTAAAATGCCTATCGGCACCTGTTTTTAAAATGCCAATCGGCAACTATATCTGAAATGCCTATCGGCACCTATATCTGAAATGCCTATCGGCATCAATTTTTGAAATGCCTATCGGAAACTACATCTAAAATGCCTATCAGCACCTATATTTGAAATGCCTATAGGCAACCATATCTGGAATGCCTATCGGCACCTATATTTGAAATGCCTATCGGCTTCTATATCTGAAATGCCTATCGACACCTATTTTTAAAATGCCAATCGGCAACTATATCTGAAATGCCTATCGGCACCTATATCTGAAATGCCTATCGGCACCTATTTTTGAAATGCCTATCGGAAACTACATCTGAAATGCCTATCAGCACCTATATTTGAAATGCCTATCGGCAACCATATCTGAAATGCCTATCGACACCTATATTTGAAATACCTATCGGCTTCTATATCTGAAATGCCTATCGGCAACTATATCTGAAATGCCTATCGGCACCTATTTTTGAAATGCCTATCGGAAACTACATCTGAAAAGCCTATCAGCACCTATATTTGAAATGCCTATCGGCAACCATATCTGGGATGCCTATCGGCACCTATATTTGAAATGTCTATTGGCTTCTATATCTGAAATGCCTATCGGCACCTATTTTGGAAATGCCTATCGGAAACTACATCTGAAATGCCTATCAGCACCTATATTTAAAATGCCTATCGGCAACCATATCTGAAATGCCTATCGGCACCTATATTTGAAATGCCTATAGGCTTCTATATCTGAAATGCCTATCGACACCTATTTTTAAAATGCCAATCGGCAACTATATCTGAAATGCCTATCGGCACCTATATCTGAAATGCCTATCGGCACCAATTTTTGAAATGCCTTTTGAAAACTACATCTGGAATGCCTATCAGCACCTATATTTGAAATGCCTATAGCAAACATACCTGGAATGCCTATCGGCACCTATATTTGAAATGCCTATCGGCTTCTATATCTGAAATGCCTATCGACACCTATTTTTAAAATGCCAATCGGCAACTATATCTGAAATGCCCATCGGCACCTATATCTGAAATGCCTATCGGCACCTATTTTTGAAATGCCTATCGGAAACTACATCTGAAATGCCTATCAGCACCTATATTTGAAATGCCTATCGGCTTCTATATCTGAAATGCCTATCGGCACCCATTTTTAAAATGCCAATCGGCAACTATATCTGAAATGCCTATCAGCACCTATATCTGAATTGCCTATCGGCACCTATTTTTGAAATGCCTATCGGAAACTACATCAAAAATGCCTATCAGCACCTATATTTGAAATGCCTATCGGCAACCATATCTGGAATGCCTATCGGCACCTATATTTGAAATGCCTATCGGCTTATATATTTGAAATGCCTATCGGCAACCATATCTGAAATGCCTATCGACACCTATATTTGAAATACTTATCGGCTTCTATATCTGAAATGCCTATCGGCACCTATTTTTAAAATGCCAATCGGTAACTATATCTGAAATGCCTATCGGCACCTATATCTAAAATGCCTATCGGCACCAATTTTTGAAATGCCTATCGGAAACTACATCTGGAATGCCTATCAGCACCTATATTTGAAATGCCTCTCGGCAACCATATCTGAAATGCTTATCGGCACCTATATTTGAAATGCCTATCGGCTTCTATATCTGAGATGCCTATCGACACCTACTTTTAAAATGCCAATCGGCAACTATATCTGAAATGCCTATCGGCACCTATATCTGAAATGCCTATCGGCACCTATTTTTGAAATGCCTATCGAAAACTACATCTGAAATGCCTATCAGCACTTATATTTGAAATGCCTATCGGCAACCACATCAGAAATGCCTATCGGCACCTATATCTGAAATGCCTTTCGGCATTTATATCTGAAATGCCTACCGACACCTATATTTGAAATGCCTATCGGCACCTATATTTTAAATGCCTATCGGCAACTATATCTGATATGCCTATCGGCACCTATATCTGAAATGCCTATCGGCACCTATTTTTGAAATGCCTATCGGAAACTACATCTAAATTGCCTATCGGCACCTATTTTTAAAATGCCAATCGGCAACTATATCTGAAATGCCTATCGGCACCTATATCTGAAATGCCTATCGGCACCAATTTTTGAAATGCCTATCGGAAACTACATCTGGAATGCCTATCAGCACCCATATTTGAAATGCCTATCGGCAACCATACCTGGAATGCTTATCGGCACCTATATTTGAAATGCCTATCGGCTTCTATATCTGAAATGCCTATCGGCACCTATTTTTGAAATGCCAATCAACAAATATATCTGAAATACCTATCGGCACCTATATCTGAAATGCCTATCGGCACCAATTTTTGAAATCCCTATCGGAAACTACATCTGAAATGCCTATCAGCACCTATATTTGAAATGCCTATCGGCAACCATATCTGAAATGCTTATCGGCACCTATATTTGAAATGCCTATCGGCACCTATTTTAAAAATGCCAATCGGCAATTATATCTGAAATGCCTGTCGGCACCTATATCTAAAATGCCTATCGGCACCAATTTTTGAAATGCCTATCGGAAAGTACATCTGAAATGCCTTTCAGCACTTATATTTGAAATGCCTATCGGCAACCATATCTAGAATGCCTATCGGCACCTATATTTGAAATGCCTATCGGCTTCTATATCTGAAATGCCTTTCGGCACCTATTTAAAAATGCCAATCGGCAACTATATCTGAAATGCCTATCGGCACCTATATCTGAAATGCCTATTGGCACCTATTTTTGAAATGCCTATCGGAAACTACATCTGAAATGCCTATCAGCACCAATATTTGAAATGCCTATCGGCAACCATATCTGAAATGCCTATCGACACCTATATTTGAAATACCTATCGGCTTCTATATCTGAAATGAATATCGGCACCTATTTTTAAAATGCCAATCGGCAACTATATCTGAAATGCCCATCGGCACCTATATCTGAAATGCCTATCGGCACCAATTTTTGAAATGCCTATCGGAAACTACATCTGGAATGCCTATCAGCACCTATATTTGATATGCCTATAGGCAACCATACCTGGAATGCCTATCGGCACCTATATTTGAAATGCCTATCGGCACCAATTTTTGAAATGCCTATTGAAAAACTACATCTGAAATGCCTATCAGCACCTATATTTGAAATGCCTATCGGCAACCATATCTGGAATGCCGGTCGGCACCTATATTTGAAATGCCTATCGGCTTCTATATCTGAAATGCCTATCGGCACCTATTTTTAAAATGCCAATCGGCAACTATATCTGAAATGCCTATCGGCACCTATATCTGAAATGCCTATCGGCATCTATTTTTGTAATGCCTTTCGGAAACTACATCTGAAATGCCTATCTGCTCCTATATTTGAAATGCCTATCGGCAACCATATCTGAAATGCCTATCGACACATATATTTGAAATACCTATAGGCTTTTATAACTAAAATGCCTATCGGCACCTGTTTTTAAAATGCCAATCGGCAACTATATCTGAAAAGCCTATCGGCACCTATATCTGAAATGCCTATCGGCATCAATTTTTGAAATGCCTATCGGAAACTACATCTAAAATGCCTATCAGCACCTATATTTGAAATGCCTATAGGCAACCATATCTGGAATGCCTATCGGCACCTATATTTGAAATGCCTATCGGCTTCTATATCTGAAATGCCTATCGACACCTATTTTTAAAATGCCAATCGGCAACTATATCTGAAATGCCTATCGGCACCTATATCTGAAATGCCTATCGGCACCTATTTTTGAAATGCCTATCGGAAACTACATCTGAAATGCCTATCAGCACCTATATTTGAATTGCCTATCGGCAACCATATCTGAAATGCCTATCGACACCTATATTTGAAATACCTATCGGCTTCTATATCTGAAATGCCTATCGGCAACTATATCTGAAATGCCTATCGGCACCTATTTTTGAAATGCCTATCGGAAACTACATCTGAAAAGCCTATCAGCACCTATATTTGAAATGCCTATCGGCAACCATATCTGAAATGCCTATCGACACCTATATTTGAAATACCTATCGGCTTCTATATCTGAAATGACTATCGGCACCTATTTTTTAAATGCCAATCGGCAACTATATCTGAAATGCCCATCGGCACCTATATCTGAAATGCCTATCGGCACCAATTTTTGAAATGCCTATCGGAAACTACATCTGGAATGCCTATCAGCACCTATATTTGATATGCCTATAAGCAACCATACCTGGAATGCCTATCGGCACCTATATTTGAAATGCCTATCGGCACCAATTTTTGAAATGCCTATTGAAAAACTACATCTGAAATGCCTATCAGCACCTATATTTGAAATGCCTATCGGCAACCATATCTGGAATGCCGGTCGGCACCTATATTTTAAATGCCTATCGGCTTCTATATCTGAAATGCCTATCGGCACTTATTTTTAAAATGCCAGTCGGCAACTATATCTGAAATGCCTATCGGCACCTATATCTGAAATGCCTATCGGCACCTATTTTTCAAATGCCTATCGGAAACTACATCTGAAATGCCTATCAGCACCTATATTTGAAATGCCTATCGGCAACCATATCTGGAATGCCTATCGGCACCTATATTTGAAATGCCTATCGGCTTCTATATCTGAAATGCCTATCGGCACCTATTTTTCAAATGCCTATCGGAAACTACATCTGAAATGCCTATCAGCACCTATATTTGAAATGCCTATCGGCAACCATATCTGGAATGCCTATCGGCACCTATATTTGAAATGCCTGTCGGCTTCTATATCTGAAATGCCTATCGGCACCTATTTTAAAATGCCAATCGACAACTATATCTGAAATTCCTATCGGCACCTATATGTGAAATGCCTATCGGCAACTATTTTTGAAATGCCTATCGGAAACTACATCTGAAATGCCTATCAGCACCTATATTTGAAATGCCTATCGGCAACCATATCTGAAATGCCTATCGACACCTATATTTGAAATACCTATCGGCTTCTATATCTAAAATGCCAATCGGCACCTATTTTTAAAATGCCAATCGGTAACTATATCTGAAATGCCTATCGGCACCTATATCTGAAATGCCTATCGGCACCAATTTTTGAAATGCCTATTAAAAACTACATCTGGAATGCCTATCAGCACCTATATTTGAAATGCCTATCGGCAACCATATCTGGAATGCCTATCGGCACCTATATTTGAAATGCCTATCGGCTTCTATATCTGAAATGCCTATCGACACCTCTTTTTAAAATGCCAATCGGCAACGATATCTGAAATGCCTATCAGCACCTATATCTGAAATGCCTATCGGCACCTATTTTTGAAATGCCTATAGGAAACTACATCTGAAATGCCTATCAGCACCTATATTTGAAATGCATATCGGCAACCATATCTGAAATGCCTATCGACACCTATATTTGAAATACCTATCGGCTTCTATATCTGAAATGCCTATCGGCACCTATTTTTAAAATGCCAATCGGACATTATATCTGAAATGCCTATCGGCACCTATATCTGAAATGCCTATCGGCACCAATTTTTTAAATGCCTATCGGAAACTACATCTGAAATGCCTTTCAGCACCTATATTTGAAATGCCTATCAGCAACCATATCTATAATGCCTATCGGCACCTATATTTGAAATGCCTATCGGCTTGTATATCTGAAATGCCTAACGGCACCTATTTTTAAAATGCCAATCGGCAACTATATCTGAAATGCCTTATCGGCACCTATATCTGAAATGCCTATCGGCACCTATTTTTAAAATGCCTATCGGAAACTACATTTGAAATGCCTATTAGCACCTATATTTGAAATGCCTATCGGCAACAATACCTGAAATGCCTATCGACACCTATATTTGAAATACCTACCGGCTTCTATATCTGAAATGCCTATCGGCACCTATTTTTAAAATGCCAATCGTCAACTATATCTGAAATGCCTATAGGCACCTATATCTGAAATGCCTATCGGCACCAATTTTTTAAATGCCTATCGGAAACTACATCTGAAATGCCTATCAGCACCTATATTTGAAATGCCTATCGGCAACTATATCTGGAATGCCTATCGGTACCTATATTCGAAATGCCTATCGGCTTCTATATCTGAAATGCCTATCGGCACCTATTTTTAAAATGCCAATCGGCAACTATATCTGAAATGCCTATCGGCACCTATATCTGAAATGCCTATCGGCACCAATTTTTTAAATGCCTATCGGAAACTACATCTGAAATGCCTATCAGCACCTACATTTGAAATGCCTATTGGCAACCATATCTGAAATGCCTATCGACACCTATATTTGAAATGTTTATCGGCTTCTATATCTGAAATGCCTATCGACACCTATTTTTAAAATTCCAATCGGCAACTATATCTGAAATGCCTATCGGCACCCATATCTGAAATGCCTATCGGCACCTATTTTTGAAATGCCTATCGGAAACTACATCTGAAATGCCTATCAGCACCTATATTTGAAATGCCTATCGGCAACCATAAACGAAATGTCTATCGGCTTCTATATCTGAAATGCCTATCGGCACCTATTTTTAAAATGCCAATCGGCAACTATATCTGAAATGCCTATAGGCACCTATATCTGAAATACCTATCGGCACCAATTTTTGAAATGCCTATCGGAAACTACATCTGAAATGCCTATCAGCACCTATATTTGAAATGCCTATCGGCAACCATATCTGGAATGCCTATCGGCACCTATATTTGAAATGCCTATCGGCTTCTATATCTGAAATGCCTATCCGCACCTATTTTCAAAATGCCAATCGGTAACTATATCTGAAATGCCTATCAGCACCTATATCTGAAATGCCTATCGGCACCAATTTTTGAAATGCCTATCGGAAACTACATCTGGAATGCCTATCAGCACCTATATTTGAAATGCCTATCGGCAACCATATCTGGAATGCTTATCGGCACCTATATTTGAAATGCCTATCGGCTTCTATATCTGAAATGCCTATCGGCACCTATTTTTAAAATGCCAATCGGCAACTATATCTGAAATGCCTATCGGCACCTATATCTGAAATGCCTATCGGCACCAATTTTTGAAATGCCTATCGGAAATTACATCTGAAATGCCTATCAGCACCTATATTTGAAATGCCTATCGGCAACCATATCTGGAATACTTATCGGCACCTATATTTGAAATGCCTATCGGGTTCTATATCTGAAATGCCTATCGGCACCTATTTTTAAAATGCCAATCGGAAATTATATCTGAAATGCCTATCGGCACCTATATCTGAAATGCCTATCGGCACCTATTTTTGAAATGCCTATCGGAAACTACATCTGAAATGCCTATCAGCACCTATATTTGAAATTCCTATCGGCAACCATATCCGGAATGCCTATCGGCACCTATATTTGAAATGCCTATCGGCTTCTATATCTGAAATGCCTATCGGCACCTATTTTTAAAATGCCAATCGGCAACTATATCTGAAATGCCTATCGGCACCTATATCTGAAATGCCTATCGGCACCTATTTTTGAAATGCCTATCGGAAACTACATCTGAAATGCCAATCAGCACCAATATTTGAAATGCCTATCGGCAACCATATCTGAAATGCCTATCAACACCTATATTTGAAATACCAATCGCTTCTATATCTGAAATGCCTATCGGCACCTATTTTTAAAGTGCCAATCGGCAACTATATCTGAAATGCTTATCGGCACCTATATCTGAAATGCCTATCGGCACCAATTTTTGAAATGCCTATCGGAAACTACATCTGAAATGCCTTTCAGCACCTATATTTGAAATGCCTATCGGCAACCATATCTGGAATGCCTATCGGCATCTACATTTGAAATGCCTATCGACTTCTATATCTGAAATGCCTATCGGCACCTATTTGAAAATGCCAATCGGCAACTATATCTGAAATGCCTATCGGCACCTATATCTGAAATGCCTATCGGCACCTATTTTTAAAATGCCTATCTGAAACTACATCTGAAATGCCTATCAGCACCTATATTTCGAATGCCTATCGGCAACCATATCTGGAATGCCTATCGGCACCTATATTTGAAATGCCTATCGGCTTCTATATCTGAAATGCCTATCGGCACCTTTTTTTAAAATGCCAATCGGCAACTATATCTTGAATGCCTATCAGCACCTATATTTGAAATGCCTATCGGCAACCATATCTGGAATGCCTATCGGCACCTATATTTGAAATGCCTATCGGCTTCTATATCTGAAATGCCTATCGGCACCCATTTTTAAAATGCCAATCGGCAACTATATCTGAAATGCCTATCGGCACCTATATCTGAAATGCCTATCGGCACCAATTTTTTAAATGCCTATCGGAAACTACATCTGAAATGCCTATCAGCACCTACATTTGAAATGCCTATCAGCAACCATATCTGGAATGCCTATCGGCACCTATATTTGAAATGCCTATCGGCCTCTATATCTGAAATGCCTATCGGCACCTATTTTTAAAATGCCAATCGGCAACTATATCTGAAATGCCTATCGGCACCTATATCTGAAATGCCTATCGACATCAATTTTTGAAATGCCTATCGGAAACTACATCTGAAATGCCTATCAGCACCTATATTTGAAATGCCTATCGGCAACCATATCTGGAATGCCTATCGGCACCTATATTTGAAATGCCTATCGGCTTCTATATCTGAAATGCCTATCGGCACCTTTTTTTAAAATGCCAATCGGCAACTATATCTGAAATGCCTATCGGCACCTATTTTTGAAATGCCTATCGGAAACTACATCTGAAATGCCTATCAGCACCTATATTTGAAATGCCTATCGGCTTCTATATCTGAAATGCCTATCGGCACCCATTTTTAAAATGCCAATCGGCAACTATATCTGAAATGCCTATCAGCACCTATATCTGAATTGCCTATCGGCACCTATTTTTGAAATGCCTATCGGAAACTACATCAAAAATGCCTATCAGCACCTATATTTGAAATGCCTATCGGCAACCATATCTGGAATGCCTATCGGCACCTATATTTGAAATGCCTATCGGCTTATATATTTGAAATGCCTATCGGCAACCATATCTGAAATGCCTATCGACACCTATATTTGAAATACTTATCGGCTTCTATATCTGAAATGCCTATCGGCACCTATTTTTAAAATGCCAATCGGTAACTATATCTGAAATGCCTATCGGCACCTATATCTAAAATGCCTATCGGCACCAATTTTTGAAATGCCTATCGGAAACTACATCTGGAATGCCTATCAGCACCTATATTTGAAATGCCTCTCGGCAACCATATCTGAAATGCTTATCGGCACCTATATTTGAAATGCCTATCGGCTTCTATATCTGAGATGCCTATCGACACCTACTTTTAAAATGCCAATCGGCAACTATATCTGAAATGCCTATCGGCACCTATATCTGAAATGCCTATCGGCACCTATTTTTGAAATGCCTATCGAAAACTACATCTGAAATGCCTATCAGCACTTATATTTGAAATGCCTATCGGCAACCACATCAGAAATGCCTATCGGCACCTATATCTGAAATGCCTTTCGGCATTTATATCTGAAATGCCTACCGACACCTATATTTGAAATGCCTATCGGCACCTATATTTTAAATGCCTATCGGCAACTATATCTGATATGCCTATCGGCACCTATATCTGAAATGCCTATCGGCACCTATTTTTGAAATGCCTATCGGAAACTACATCTAAATTGCCTATCGGCACCTATTTTTAAAATGCCAATCGGCAACTATATCTGAAATGCCTATCGGCACCTATATCTGAAATGCCTATCGGCACCAATTTTTGAAATGCCTATCGGAAACTACATCTGGAATGCCTATCAGCACCCATATTTGAAATGCCTATCGGCAACCATACCTGGAATGCTTATCGGCACCTATATTTGAAATGCCTATCGGCTTCTATATCTGAAATGCCTATCGGCACCTATTTTTGAAATGCCAATCGGCAACTATATCTGAAATACCTATCGGCACCTATATCTGAAATGCCTATCGGCACCAATTTTTGAAATCCCTATCGGAAACTACATCTGAAATGCCTATCAGCACCTATATTTGAAATGCCTATCGGCAACCATATCTGAAATGCTTATCGGCACCTATATTTGAAATGCCTATCGGCACCTATTTTAAAAATGCCAATCGGCAATTATATCTGAAATGCCTGTCGGCACCTATATCTAAAATGCCTATCGGCACCAATTTTTGAAATGCCTATCGGAAAGTACATCTGAAATGCCTTTCAGCACTTATATTTGAAATGCCTATCGGCAACCATATCTAGAATGCCTATCGGCACCTATATTTGAAATGCCTATCGGCTTCTATATCTGAAATGCCTTTCGGCACCTATTTAAAAATGCCAATCGGCAACTATATCTGAAATGCCTATCGGCACCTATATCTGAAATGCCTATTGGCACCTATTTTTGAAATGCCTATCGGAAACTACATCTGAAATGCCTATCAGCACCAATATTTGAAATGCCTATCGGCAACCATATCTGAAATGCCTATCGACACCTATATTTGAAATACCTATCGGCTTCTATATCTGAAATGAATATCGGCACCTATTTTTAAAATGCCAATCGGCAACTATATCTGAAATGCCCATCGGCACCTATATCTGAAATGCCTATCGGCACCAATTTTTGAAATGCCTATCGGAAACTACATCTGGAATGCCTATCAGCACCTATATTTGATATGCCTATAGGCAACCATACCTGGAATGCCTATCGGCACCTATATTTGAAATGCCTATCGGCACCAATTTTTGAAATGCCTATTTAAAAACTACATCTGAAATGCCTATCAGCACCTATATTTGAAATGCCTATCGGCAACCATATCTGGAATGCCGGTCGGCACCTATATTTGAAATGCCTATCGGCTTCTATATCTGAAATGCCTATCGGCACCTATTTTTAAAATGCCAATCGGCAACTATATCTGAAATGCCTATCGGCACCTATATCTGAAATGCCTATCGGCATCTATTTTTGTAATGCCTTTCGGAAACTACATCTGAAATGCCTATCTGCTCCTATATTTGAAATGCCTATCGGCAACCATATCTGAAATGCCTATCGACACATATATTTGAAATACCTATAGGCTTTTATAACTAAAATGCCTATCGGCACCTGTTTTTAAAATGCCAATCGGCAACTATATCTGAAAAGCCTATCGGCATATATATCTGAAATGCCTATCGGCATCAATTTTTGAAATGCCTATCGGAAACTACATCTAAAATGCCTATCAGCACCTATATTTGAAATGCCTATAGGCAACCATATCTGGAATGCCTATCGACACCTATATTTGAAATACCTATCGGCTTCTATATCTGAAATGCCTATCGGCAACTATATCTGAAATGCCTATCGGCACCTATTTTTAAAATGCCTATCGGAAACTACATCTGAAAAGCCTATCAGCACCTATATTTGAAATGCCTATCGGCAACCATATCTGAAATGCCTATCGACACCTATATTTGAAATACCTATCGACTTCTATATCTGAAATGACTATCGGCACCTATTTTTTAAATGCCAATCGGCAACTATATCTGAAATGCCCATCGGCACCTATATCTGAAATGCCTATCGGCACCAATTTTTGAAATGCCTATCGGAAACTACATCTGGAATGCCTATCAGCACCTATATTTGATATGCCTATAAGCAACCATACCTGGAATGCCTATCGGCACCTATATTTGAAATGCCTATCGGCACCAATTTTTGAAATGCCTATTGAAAAACTACATCTGAAATGCCTATCAGCACCTATATTTGAAATGCCTATCGGCAACCATATCTGGAATGCCGGTCGGCACCTATATTTTAAATGCCTATCGGCTTCTATATCTGAAATGCCTATCGGCACTTATTTTTAAAATGCCAGTCGGCAACTATATCTGAAATGCCTATCGGCACCTATATCTGAAATGCCTATCGGCACCTATTTTTCAAATGCCTATCGGAAACTACATCTGAAATGCCTATCAGCACCTATATTTGAAATGCCTATCGGCAACCATATCTGGAATGCCTATCGGCACCTATATTTGAAATGCCTATCGGCTTCTATATCTGAAATGCCTATCGGCACCTATTTTTCAAATGCCTATCGGAAACTACATCTGAAATGCCTATCAGCACCTATATTTGAAATGCCTATCGGCAACCATATCTGGAATGCCTATCGGCACCTATATTTGAAATGCCTGTCGGCTTCTATATCTGAAATGCCTATCGGCACCTATTTTAAAATGCCAATCGACAACTATATCTGAAATTCCTATCGGCACCTATATGTGAAATGCCTATCGGCAACTATTTTTGAAATGCCTATCGGAAACTACATCTGAAATGCCTATCAGCACCTATATTTGAAATGCCTATCGGCAACCATATCTGAAATGCCTATCGACACCTATATTTGAAATACCTATCGGCTTCTATATCTAAAATGCCAATCGGCACCTATTTTTAAAATGCCAATCGGTAACTATATCTGAAATGCCTATCGGCACCTATATCTGAAATGCCTATCGGCACCAATTTTTGAAATGCCTATTAAAAACTACATCTGGAATGCCTATCAGCACCTATATTTGAAATGCCTATCGGCAACCATATCTGGAATGCCTATCGGCACCTATATTTGAAATGCCTATCGGCTTCTATATCTGAAATGCCTATCGACACCTCTTTTTAAAATGCCAATCGGCAACGATATCTGAAATGCCTATCAGCACCTATATCTGAAATGCCTATCGGCACCTATTTTTGAAATGCCTATAGGAAACTACATCTGAAATGCCTATCAGCACCTATATTTGAAATGCATATCGGCAACCATATCTGAAATGCCTATCGACACCTATATTTGAAATACCTATCGGCTTCTATATCTGAAATGCCTATCGGCACCTATTTTTAAAATGCCAATCGGACATTATATCTGAAATGCCTATCGGCACCTATATCTGAAATGCCTATCGGCACCAATTTTTTAAATGCCTATCGGAAACTACATCTGAAATGCCTTTCAGCACCTATATTTGAAATGCCTATCAGCAACCATATCTATAATGCCTATCGGCACCTATATTTGAAATGCCTATCGGCTTGTATATCTGAAATGCCTAACGGCACCTATTTTTAAAATGCCAATCGGCAACTATATCTGAAATGCCTTATCGGCACCTATATCTGAAATGCCTATCGGCACCTATTTTTAAAATGCCTATCGGAAACTACATTTGAAATGCCTATTAGCACCTATATTTGAAATGCCTATCGGCAACAATACCTGAAATGCCTATCGACACCTATATTTGAAATACCTACCGGCTTCTATATCTGAAATGCCTATCGGCACCTATTTTTAAAATGCCAATCGTCAACTATATCTGAAATGCCTATAGGCACCTATATCTGAAATGCCTATCGGCACCAATTTTTTAAATGCCTATCGGAAACTACATCTGAAATGCCTATCAGCACCTATATTTGAAATGCCTATCGGCAACTATATCTGGAATGCCTATCGGTACCTATATTCGAAATGCCTATCGGCTTCTATATCTGAAATGCCTATCGGCACCTATTTTTAAAATGCCAATCGGCAACTATATCTGAAATGCCTATCGGCACCTATATCTGAAATGCCTATCGGCACCAATTTTTTAAATGCCTATCGGAAACTACATCTGAAATGCCTATCAGCACCTACATTTGAAATGCCTATTGGCAACCATATCTGAAATGCCTATCGACACCTATATTTGAAATGTTTATCGGCTTCTATATCTGAAATGCCTATCGACACCTATTTTTAAAATTCCAATCGGCAACTATATCTGAAATGCCTATCGGCACCCATATCTGAAATGCCTATCGGCACCTATTTTTGAAATGCCTATCGGAAACTACATCTGAAATGCCTATCAGCACCTATATTTGAAATGCCTATCGGCAACCATAAACGAAATGTCTATCGGCTTCTATATCTGAAATGCCTATCGGCACCTATTTTTAAAATGCCAATCGGCAACTATATCTGAAATGCCTATAGGCACCTATATCTGAAATACCTATCGGCACCAATTTTTGAAATGCCTATCGGAAACTACATCTGAAATGCCTATCAGCACCTATATTTGAAATGCCTATCGGCAACCATATCTGGAATGCCTATCGGCACCTATATTTGAAATGCCTATCGGCTTCTATATCTGAAATGCCTATCCGCACCTATTTTCAAAATGCCAATCGGTAACTATATCTGAAATGCCTATCAGCACCTATATCTGAAATGCCTATCGGCACCAATTTTTGAAATGCCTATCGGAAACTACATCTGGAATGCCTATCAGCACCTATATTTGAAATGCCTATCGGCAACCATATCTGGAATGCTTATCGGCACCTATATTTGAAATGCCTATCGGCTTCTATATCTGAAATGCCTATCGGCACCTATTTTTAAAATGCCAATCGGCAACTATATCTGAAATGCCTATCGGCACCTATATCTGAAATGCCTATCGGCACCAATTTTTGAAATGCCTATCGGAAATTACATCTGAAATGCCTATCAGCACCTATATTTGAAATGCCTATCGGCAACCATATCTGGAATACTTATCGGCACCTATATTTGAAATGCCTATCGGGTTCTATATCTGAAATGCCTATCGGCACCTATTTTTAAAATGCCAATCGGAAATTATATCTGAAATGCCTATCGGCACCTATATCTGAAATGCCTATCGGCACCTATTTTTGAAATGCCTATCGGAAACTACATCTGAAATGCCTATCAGCACCTATATTTGAAATTCCTATCGGCAACCATATCCGGAATGCCTATCGGCACCTATATTTGAAATGCCTATCGGCTTCTATATCTGAAATGCCTATCGGCACCTATTTTTAAAATGCCAATCGGCAACTATATCTGAAATGCCTATCGGCACCTATATCTGAAATGCCTATCGGCACCTATTTTTGAAATGCCTATCGGAAACTACATCTGAAATGCCAATCAGCACCAATATTTGAAATGCCTATCGGCAACCATATCTGAAATGCCTATCAACACCTATATTTGAAATACCAATCGCTTCTATATCTGAAATGCCTATCGGCACCTATTTTTAAAGTGCCAATCGGCAACTATATCTAAAATGCTTATCGGCACCTATATCTGAAATGCCTATCGGCACCAATTTTTGAAATGCCTATCGGAAACTACATCTGAAATGCCTTTCAGCACCTATATTTGAAATGCCTATCGGCAACCATATCTGGAATGCCTATCGGCATCTACATTTGAAATGCCTATCGACTTCTATATCTGAAATGCCTATCGGCACCTATTTGAAAATGCCAATCGGCAACTATATCTGAAATGCCTATCGGCACCTATATCTGAAATGCCTATCGGCACCTATTTTTAAAATGCCTATCTGAAACTACATCTGAAATGCCTATCAGCACCTATATTTCGAATGCCTATCGGCAACCATATCTGGAATGCCTATCGGCACCTATATTTGAAATGCCTATCGGCTTCTATATCTGAAATGCCTATCGGCACCTTTTTTTAAAATGCCAATCGGCAACTATATCTTGAATGCCTATCAGCACCTATATTTGAAATGCCTATCGGCAACCATATCTGGAATGCCTATCGGCACCTATATTTGAAATGCCTATCGGCTTCTATATCTGAAATGCCTATCGGCACCCATTTTTAAAATGCCAATCGGCAACTATATCTGAAATGCCTATCGGCACCTATATCTGAAATGCCTATCGGCACCAATTTTTTAAATGCCTATCGGAAACTACATCTGAAATGCCTATCAGCACCTACATTTGAAATGCCTATCAGCAACCATATCTGGAATGCCTATCGGCACCTATATTTGAAATGCCTATCGGCCTCTATATCTGAAATGCCTATCGGCACCTATTTTTAAAATGCCAATCGGCAACTATATCTGAAATGCCTATCGGCACCTATATCTGAAATGCCTATCGACATCAATTTTTGAAATGCCTATCGGAAACTACATCTGAAATGCCTATCAGCACCTATATTTGAAATGCCTATTGGCAACCATATCTGAAATGCCTATCGACACCTATATTTGAAATGCCTATCGGCTTCTATATCTGAAATGCCTATCGACACCTATTTTTAAAATTCCAATCGGCAACTATATCTGAAATGCCTATCGGCACCTATATCTGAAATGCCTATCGGCACCTATTTTTGAAATGCCTATCGGAAACTACATCTGAAATGCCTATCAGCAACTATATTTGAAATGCCTATCGGCAACCATAACTGAAATGTCTATCGGCTTCTATATCTGAAATGCCTATCGGCACCTATTTTTAAAATGCCAATCGGCAACTATATCTGAAATGCCTATCGGCACCTATATCTGAAATACCTATCGGCACCAATTTTTGAAATGCCTATCGGAAACTACATCTGAAATGCCTATCAGAACCTATATTTGAAATGCCTATCGGCAACCATATCTGGAATGCCTATCGGCACCTATATTTGAAATGCCTATCGGCTTCTATATCTGAAATGCCTATCCGCACCTATTTTTAAAATGCCAATCGGTAACTATATCTGAAATGCCTATCAGCACCTATATCTGAAATGCCTATCGGCACCAATTTTTGAAATGCCTATCGGAAACTACATCTGGAATGCCTATCAGCACCTATATTTGAAATGCCTATCGGCAACCATATCTGGAATGCCTATCGGCACCTATTTTTAAAATGCCAATCGGCAACTATATCTGAAATGCCTATCGGCACCTATAACTAGAAATGCCTATCGGCACCTATTTTTGAAATGCCTATCAGGAACTACATCTGAAATGCCTATCAGCACCAATATTTGAAATGCCTATCGGCAACCATATCTGAAATGCCTATCAACACCTATATTTGAAATAGCAATCGCTTCTATATCTGAAATGCCTATCGGCACCTATTTTTAAAATGCCAATCGGCAACTATATCTGAAATGCCTATCGGCACCTATATCTGAAATACCTATCGGCACCAATTTTTGAAATGCCTATCGGAAACTACATCTGAAATGCCTATCAGCACCTATATTTGAAATGCCTATCGGCAACCATATCTGGAATGCCTATCGGCACCTATATTTGAAATGCCTATCGGCTTCTATATCTGAAATGCCTATCCGCACCTATTTTTAAAATGCCAATCGGTAACTATATCTGAAATGCCTATCAGCACCTATATCTGAAATGCCTATCGGCACCAATTTTTGAAATGCCTATCGGAAACTACATCTGGAATGCCTATCAGCACCTATATTTGAAATGCCTATCGGCAACCATATCTAGAATGCTTATCGGCACCTATATTTGAAATGCCTATCGGCTTCTATATCTGAAATGCCTATCGGCACCTATTTTTAAAATGCCAATCGGCAACTATATCTGAAATGCCTATCGGCACCTATATCTGAAATGCCTATCGGCACCAATTTTTGAAATGCCTATCGGAAATTACATCTGAAATGCCTATCAGCAATTATATTTGAAATGCCTACCGGCAACCATATCTGGAATACTTATCGGCACCTATATTTGAAATGCCGATCGGGTTCTATATCTGAAATGCCTATCGGCACCTATTTTTAAAATGCCAATCGGAAATTATATCTGAAATGCCTATCGGCACCTATATCTGAAATGCCTATCGGCACCTATTTTTGAAATGCCTATCGGAAACTACATCTGAAATGCCTATCAGCACCTATATTTGAAATTCCTATCGGCAACCATATCCGGAATGCCTATCGGCACCTATATTTGAAATGCATATCGGCTTCTATATCTGAAATGCCTATCGGCACCTATTTTTAAAATGCCAATCGGCAACTATATCTGAAATACCTATCGGCACCTATATCTGAAATGCCTTTCGGCACCCATTTTTGAAATGCCTATCAGGAACTACATCTGAAATGCCTATCAGCACCAATATTTGAAATGCCTATCGGCAACCATATCTGAAATGCCTATCAACACCTATATTTGAAATACCAATCGCTTCTATATCTGAAATGCCTATCGGCACCTATTTTTAAAGTGCCAATCGGCAACTATATCTGAAATGCTTATCGGCACCTATATCTGAAATGCCTATCGGCACCAATTTTTGAAATGCCTATCATAAACTACATCTGAAATGCCTTTCAGCACTTATATTTGAAATGCCTATCGGCAACCATATCTGGAATGCCTATCGGCACCTACATTTGAAATGCCTATCGACTTCTATATCTGAAATGCCTATCGGCACCTATTTTTAAAATGCCAATCGGCAACTATATCTTAAATGCCTATCAGCAGCTATATTTGAAATGCCTATCGGCAACCATATCTGGAATGCCTGTCGGCACCTATATTTGAAATGCCTATCGGCTTCTATATCTGAAATGCCTATCGGCACCCATTTTTAAAATGCCAATCGGCAACTATATCTGAAATGCCTATCGGCACCTATATCTGAAATGCCTATCGGCACCTATTTTTGAAATGCCTATCGGAAACTACATCTGAAATGCCTATCAGCACCTATTTTTGAAATGCCTATCGGCAACCATAACTGAAATGTCTATCGGCTTCTATATCTGAAATGCCTATCGGCACCTATTTTTAAAATGCCAATCGGCAACTATATCTGAAATGCCTATCGGCACCTATTTTTGAAATGCCTATCGGAAACTACATCTGAAATGCCTATCAGCACCTATATTTGAAATTCCTATCGGCAACCATATCCGGAATGCCTATCGGCACCTATATTTGAAATGCCTATCGGCTTCTATATCTGAAATGCCTATCGGCACCTATTTTTAAAATGCCAATCGGCAACTATATCTGAAATGCCTATCGGCACCTATATCTGAAATGCCTATCGGCACCTATTTTTGAAATGCCTATCGGAAACTACATCTAAAATGCCTATCAGCACCAATATTTGAAATGCCTATCGGCAACCATATCTGAAATGCCTATCAACACCTATATTTGAAATACCAATCGCTTCTATATCTGAAATGCCTATCGGCACCTATTTTTAAAGTGCCAATCGGCAACTATATCCGAAATGCTTATCGGCACCTATATCTGAAATGCCTATCGGCACCAATTTTTAAAATGCCTATCGGAAACTACATCTGAAATGCCTTTCAGCACTTATATTTGAAATGCCTATCGGCAACGATATCTGGAATGCCTATCGGCACCTACATTTGAAATGCCTATCGACTTCTATATCTGAAATGCCTATCGGCACCTATTTTTAAAATGCCAATCGGCAACTATATCTTAAATGCCTATCAGCACCTATATTTGAAATGCCTATCGGCAACCATATCTGGAATGCCTATCGGCACCTATATTTGAAATGCCTATCGGCTTCTATATCTGAAATGCCTATCGGCACCCATTTTTAAAATGCCAATGGGCAACTATATCTGAAATGCCTATCGGCACCTATATCTGAAATGCCTATCGGCACCAATTTTTGAAATGCCTATCGGGAACTACATCTGAAATGCCTATCAGCACCTATATTTGAAATGCCTATCAACAACCATATCTGGAATGCCTATCGGCACCTATATTTGAAATGCCTATCGGCTTCTATATCTGAAATGCCTATTGGCACCTATTTTAAAATGCCAATCGACAACTATATCTGAAATTCCTATCGGCACCTATATGTGAAATGCCTATCGGCAACTATTTTTGAAATGCCTATCGGAAACTACATCTGAAATGCCTATCAGCACCTATATTTGAAATGCCTATCGGCAACCATATCTGAAATGCCTATCGACACCTATATTTGAAATACCTATCGGCTTCTATATCTGAAATGCCAATCAGCACCTATTTTTAAATTGCCAATCGGCAACTATATCTGAAATGCCTATCGGCACCTATATCTGAAATGCCTATCGACACCAATTTTTGAAATGCCTATTTAAAACTACATCTGGATTGCCTATCAGCACCGATATTTGAAATGCCTATCGGCTTCTATATCTGAAATGCCTATCGACACCTATTTTTAAAATGCCAATCGGCAACGATATTTGAAATGCCTATCGGCACCTACATCTGAAATGCCTATCAGCACCTATATTTGAAATGCCTATCGGCAACCATATCTGAAATGCCTATCGACACCTATATTTGAAATACCTATCGGCTTCTATATCTGAAATGCCTATCGGCACCTATTTTTAAAATGCCAATCGGACACTATATCTGAAATGCCTATCGGCACCTATATCTGAAATGCCTATCGGCACCATTTTTTTAAATGCCTATCGGAAACTACATCTGAAATGCCTATCAGCACCTATATTTGAAATGCCTATCAGCAACCATATCTGGAATGCCTATCGGCACCTATATTTGAAATGCCTATCGGCTTTTATATCTGAAATGCCTATCGGCACCTATTTTTTAAATGCCTATCGGAAACTACATTTGAAATGCCTATCAGCACCTATATTTGAAATGCCTATCGGCACCTATCTTTGAGATGCCTATCGGAAACTACATTTGAAATGCCTATCGACACCTATATTTGAAATACCTATCGGCTTCTATATCTGAAATGCCTATCGGCACCTATTTTTAAAATGCCAAACGGCAACTATATCTGAAATGCCTATAGGCACCTATATCTGAAATGCCTATCGGCACTAATTTTTTAAATGCCTATCGGAAACTACATCTGAAATGCCTATCAGCACCTATATTTGAAATGCCTATCGGCAACTATATCTGGAATGCCTATCGGTACCTATATTTGAAATGCCTATCGGCTTCTATATCTGAAATGCCTATCGGCACCTATTTTTAAAATGCCAATCGGCAACTATATCTGAAATGCCTATCGGCACCTATATCTGAAATGCCTAACGGCACTAATTTTTAAATGCCTATCGGAAACTACATCTGAAATGCCTAACAGCACCTATATTTGAAATGCCTATCAGCAACCATATCTGGAATGCCTATCGGCACCTATATTTGAAATGCCTATCGGCTTCTATATCTGAAATGCCTATCGGCACCTATTTTTAAAATGCCAATCGGCAACTATATTTGAAATGCCTATCGGCACCTATATCTGAAATGCCTATCGACATCAATTTTTGAAATGCCTATCGGAAACTATATCTGAAATGCCTATCAGCACCTATATTTGAAATGCCTATCGGCAACCATATCTGGAATGCCTATCGGCACCTATATTTGAAATGCCTATCGGCTTCTATATCTGAAATGCCTATCGGCACCTTTTTTTAAAATGCCAATCGGCAACTATATCTGAAATGCCTATCGGCACCTATATCTGAAATGCCTATCGGAACCTATTTTTGAAATGCCTATTGGAAACTACATCTGAAACGCCTATCAGCACCTATATTTGAAATGCCTATTGGCAACCATATCTGAAATGCCTATCGACACCTATATTTGAAATGCCTATCGGCTTCTATATCTGAAATGCCTAACGACAACTATTTTTAAAATGCCAATCGGCAACTATATCTGAAATGCCTATCGGCACCTATATCTGAAATGCCTATCGGCACCTATTTTTGAAATGCCTATCGGAAACTAAATCTGAAATGCCTATCAGCACCTATATTTGAAATGCCTATCGGCAACCATAACTGAAATGTCTATCGGCTTCTATATCTGAAATGCCTATCGGCACCTATTTTTAAAATGCCAATCGGCAACTATATCTGAAATGCCTATCGGCACCTATATCTGAAATACCTATCGGCACCAATTTTTGAAATGCCTATCGGAAACTACATCTGAAATGCCTATCAGCACCTATATTTGAAATGCCTATCGGCAACCACATCTGGAATGCCTATCGGCACCTATATTTGAAATGCCTATCGGCTTCTATATCTGAAATGCCTATCCGCACCTATTTTTAAAATGCCAATCGGTATCTATATCTGAAATGCCTATCAGCACCTATATCTGAAATGCCTATCGGCACCAATTTTTGAAATGCCTATCGGAAACTACATCTGGAATGCCTATCAGCACCTATATTTGAAATGCTTATCGGCAACCATATCTGGAATGCTTATCGGCACCTATATTTGAAATGCCTATCGGCTTCTATATCTAAAATGCCTATCGGCACCTATTTTTAAAATGCCAATCGGCAACTATATCTGAAATGCCTATCGGCACCTATATCTGAATTGCCTATCGGCACCAATTTTTGAAATGCCTATCGGAAATTACATCTGAAATGCCTATCAGCACCTATATTTGAAATTCCTATCGGCAACCATATCCGGAATGCCTATCGGCACCTATATTTGAAATGCCTATCGGCTTCTATATCTGAAATGCCTATCGGCAACTATTTTTAAAATGCCAATCGGCAACTATATCTGAAATGCCTATCGGCACCTATATCTGAAATGCCTATCGGCACCAATTTTTTAAATGCCTATCGGAAACTACATCTGAAATGCCTTTCAGCACTTATATTTGAAATGCCTATCGGCCACCATATCTGGAATGCCTATCGGCACCTATATTTGAAATGTCTATTGGCTTCTATATCTGAAATGCCTATCGGCACCTATTTTTAAAATGCCAATCGGCAACTATATCTGAAATGCCTATCGGCACCTATATATGAAATGCCTATCGGCACCTATTTTTGAAATACCTATCGGAAACTACATCTGAAATGCCTATCAGCACCTATATTTAAAATGCCTATCGGCAACCATATCTAAAATGCCTATCGGCACCTATATTTGAAATGCCTATAGGCTTCTATATCTGAAATGCCTATCGACACCTATTTTTAAAATGCCAATCGGCAACTATATCTGAAATGCCTATCGGCACCTATATCTGAAATGCCTATCGGCACCTATTTTTGAAATGCCTATCGGAAACTACATCTGAAATGCCTATCAGCACCTATATTTGAAATGCCTATCGGCAACCATATCTGAAATGCCTATCGACACCTATATTTGAAATTCCTATCGGCTTTTATATCTGAAATGCCTATCGGCAACTATATCTGAAATGCCTATCGGCACCTATTTTTGAAATGCCTATCGGAAACTACATCTGAAAAGCCTATCAGCACCTATATTTGAAATGCCTATCGGCAACCATATCTGGGATGCCTATCGGCACCTATATTTGAAATGTCTATTGGCTTCTATATCTGAAATGCCTATCGGCACCTATTTTTAAAATGCCAATCGGCAACTATATCTGAAATGCCTATCGGCACCTATATATGAAATGCCTATCGGCACCTATTTTTGAAATGCCTATCGGAAACTACATCTGAAATGCCTATCAGCACCTATATTTGAAATGCCTATCGGCAACCATATCTGAAATGCCTATCGACACCTATATTTGAAATTCCTATCGGCTTTTATATCTGAAATGCCTATCGGCAACTATATCTGAAATGCCTATCGGCACCTATTTTTGAAATGCCTATCGGAAACTACATCTGAAATGCCTATCAGCACCTATATTTGAAATTCCTATCGGCAACCATATCCGGAATGCCTATCGGCACCTATATTTGAAATGCCTATCGGCTTCTATATCTGAAATGCCTATCGGCACCTATTTTTAAAATGCCAATCGGCAACTATATCTGAAATGCCTATCGGCACCTATATCTGAAATGCCTATCGGCACCTATTTTTGAAATGCCTATCGGAAACTACATCTAAAATGCCTATCAGCACCAATATTTGAAATGCCTATCGGCAACCATATCTGAAATGCCTATCAACACCTATATTTGAAATACCAATCGCTTCTATATCTGAAATGCCTATCGGCACCTATTTTTAAAGTGCCAATCGGCAACTATATCTGAAATGCTTATCGGCACCTATATCTGAAATGCCTATCGGCACCAATTTTTAAAATGCCTATCGGAAACTACATCTGAAATGCCTTTCAGCACTTATATTTGAAATGCCTATCGGAAACCATATCTGGAATGCCTATCGGCACCTACATTTGAAATGCCTATCGACTTCTATATCTGAAATGCCTATCGGCACCCATTTTTAAAATGCCAATCGGCAACTATATCTTAAATGCCTATCAGCACCTATATTTGAAATGCCTATCGGCAACCATATCTGGAATGCCTATCGGCACCTATATTTGAAATGCCTATCGGCTTCTATATCTGAAATGCCTATCGGCACCCATTTTTAAAATGCCAATCGGCAACTATATCTGAAATGCCTATCGGCACCTATATCTGAAATGCCTATCGGCACCAATTTTTGAAATGCCTATCGGGAACTACATCTGAAATGCCTATCAGCACCTATATTTGAAATGCCTATCAACAACCATATCTGGAATGCCTATCGGCACCTATATTTGAAATGCCTATCGGCTTCTATATCTGAAATGCCTATTGGCACCTATTTTAAAATGCCAATCGACAACTATATCTGAAATTCCTATCGGCACCTATATGTGAAATGCCTATCGGCAACTATTTTTGAAATGCCTATCGGAAACTACATCTGAAATGCCTATCAGCACCTATATTTGAAATGCCTATCGGCAACCATATCTGAAATGCCTATCGACACCTATATTTGAAATACCTATCGGCTTCTATATCTGAAATGCCAATCAGCACCTATTTTTAAATTGCCAATCGGCAACTATATCTGAAATGCCTATCGGCACCTATATCTGAAATGCCTATCGACACCAATTTTTGAAATGCCTATTTAAAACTACATCTGGATTGCCTATCAGCACCTATATTTGAAATGCCTATCGGCTTCTATATCTGAAATGCCTATCGACACCTATTTTTAAAATGCCAATCGGCAACGATATTTGAAATGCCTATCGGCACCTACATCTGAAATGCCTATCAGCACCTATATTTGAAATGCCTATCGGCAACCATATCTGAAATGCCTATCGACACCTATATTTGAAATACCTATCGGCTTCTATATCTGAAATGCCTATCGGCACCTATTTTTAAAATGCCAATCGGACACTATATCTGAAATGCCTATCGGCACCTATATCTGAAATGCCTATCGGCATCATTTTTTTAAATGCCTATCGGAAACTACATCTGAAATGCCTATCAGCACCTATATTTGAAATGCCTATCAGCAACCATATCTGGAATGCCTATCGGCACCTATATTTGAAATGCCTATCGGCTTTTATATCTGAAATGCCTATCGGCACCTATTTTTAAAATGCCAATCGGCAACTATATCTGAAATGCCTTATCGGCACCTATATCTGAAATGCCTATCGGCACCTATTTTTTAAATGCCTATCGTAAACTACATTTGAAATGCCTATCAGCACCTATATTTGAAATGCCTATCGGCACCTATCTTTGAGATGCCTATCGGAAACTACATTTGAAATGCCTATCGACACCTATATTTGAAATACCTATCGGCTTCTATATCTGAAATGCCTATCGGCACCTATTTTTAAAATGCCAATCGGCAACTATATCTGAAATGCCTATAGGCACCTATATCTGAAATGCCTATCGGCACCAATTTTTTAAATGCCTATCGGAAACTACATCTGAAATGCCTATCAGCACCTATATTTGAAATGCCTATCGGCAACTATATCTGGAATGCCTATCGGTACCTATATTTGAAATGCCTATCGGCTTCTATATCTGAAATGCCTATCGGCACCTATTTTTAAAATGCCAATCGGCAACTATATCTGAAATGCCTATCGGCACCTATATCTGAAATGCCTATCGGCACTAATTTTTTAAATGCCTATCGGAAACTACATCTGAAATGCCTAACAGCACCTATATTTGAAATGCCTATCAGCAACCATATCTAGAATGCCTATCGGCACCTATATTTGAAATGCCTATCGGCTTCTATATCTGAAATGCCTATCGGCACCTATTTTTAAAATGCCAATCGGCAACTATATTTGAAATGCCTATCGGCACCTATATCTGAAATGCCTATCGACATCAATTTTTGAAATGCCTATCGGAAACTATATCTGAAATGCCTATCAGCACCTATATTTGAAATGCCTATCGGCAACCATATCTGGAATGCCTATCGGCACCTATATTTGAAATGCCTATCGGCTTCTATATCTGAAATGCCTATCGGCACCTTTTTTTAAAATGCCAATCGGCAACTATATCTGAAATGCCTATCGGCACCTACATCTGAAATGCCTATCGGAACCTATTTTTGAAATGCCTATTGGAAACTACATCTGAAACGCCTATCAGCACCTATATTTGAAATGCCTATTGGCAACCATATCTGAAATGCCTATCGACACCTATATTTGAAATGCCTATCGGCTTCTATATCTGAAATGCCTATCGACAACTATTTTTAAAATGCCAATCGGCAACTATATCTGAAATGCCTATCGGCACCTATATCTGAAATGCCTATCGGCACCTATTTTTGAAATGCCTATCGGAAACTAAATCTGAAATGCCTATCAGCACCTATATTTGAAATGCCTATCGGCAACCATAACTGAAATGTCTATCGGCTTCTATATCTGAAATGCCTATCGGCACCTATTTTTAAAATGCCAATCGGCAACTATATCTGAAATGCCTATCGGCACCTATATCTGAAATACCTATCGGCACCAATTTTTGAAATGCCTATCGGAAACTACATCTGAAATGCCTATCAGCACCTATATTTGAAATGCCTATCGGCAACCACATCTGGAATGCCTATCGGCACCTATATTTGAAATGCCTATCGGCTTCTATATCTGAAATGCCTATCCGCACCTATTTTTAAAATGCCAATCGGTATCTATATCTGAAATGCCTATCAGCACCTATATCTGAAATGCCTATCGGCACCAATTTTTGAAATGCCTATCGGAAACTACATCTGGAATGCCTATCAGCACCTATATTTGAAATGCTTATCGGCAACCATATCTGGAATGCTTATCGGCACCTATATTTGAAATGCCTATCGGCTTCTATATCTGAAATGCCTATCGGCACCTATTTTTAAAATGCCAATCGGCAACTATATCTGAAATGCCTATCGGCACCTATATCTGAAATGCCTATCGGCACCAATTTTTGAAATGCCTATCGGAAATTACATCTGAAATGCCTATCAGCACCTATATTTGAAATGCCTATCGGCAACCATATCTGGAATGCTTATCGGCACCTATCTTTGAAATGCCTATCGGCTTCTATATCTGAAATGCCTATCGGCACCTATTTTTGAAATGCCTATCGGAAACTACATCTGAAATGCCTATCAGCACCTATATTTGAAATTCCTATCGGCAACCATATCCGGAATGCCTATCGGCACCTATATTTGAAATGCCTATCGGCTTCTATATCTGAAATGCCTATCGGCAACTATTTTTAAAATGCCAATCGGCAACTATATCTGAAATGCCTATCGGCACCAATTTTTTAAATGCCTATCGGAAACTACATCTGAAATGCCTTTCAGCACTTATATTTGAAATGCCTATCGGCCACCATATCTGGAATGCCTATCGGCACCTATATTTGAAATGTCTATTGGCTTCTATATCTGAAATGCCTATCGGCACCTATTTTTAAAATGCCAATCGGCAACTATATCTGAAATGCCTATCGGCACCTATATATGAAATGCCTATCGGCACCTATTTTTGAAATACCTATCGGAAACTACATCTGAAATGCCTATCAGCACCTATATTTGAAATGCCTATCGGCAACCATATCTGAAATGCCTATCGGCACCTATATTTGAAATGCCTATAGGCTTCTATATCTGAAATGCCTATCGACACCTATTTTTAAAACGCCAATCGGCAACTATATCTGAAATGCCTATCGGCACCTATATCTGAAATGCCTATCGGCACCTATTTTTGAAATGCCTATCGGAAACTACATCTGAAATGCCTATCAGCACCTATATTTGAAATGCCTATCGGCAACCATATCTGAAATGCCTATCGACACCTATATTTGAAATACCTATCGGCTTCTATATCTAAAATGCCAATCGGCACCTATTTTTAAAATGCCAATCGGTAACTATATCTGAAATGCCTATCGGCACCTATATCTGAAATGCCTATCGGCACCAATTTTTGAAATGCCTATTAAAAACTACATCTGGAATGCCTATCAGCACCTATATTTGAAATGCCTATCGGCTTCTATATCTGAAATGCCTATCGACACCTATTTTTAAAATGCCAATCGGCAACGATATTTGAAATGCCTATCGGCACCAATATCTGAAATGCCCTTCGGCACCTATTTTTGAAATGCCTATCGGAAACTACATCTGAAATGCCTATCAGCACCTATATTTGAAATGCCTATCGGCAACCATATCTGAAATGCCTATCGACACCTATATTTGAAATACCTATCGGCTTCTATATCTGAAATGCCTATCGGCACCTATTTTTAAAATGCCAATCGGACACTATATCTGAAATGCCTATCGGCACCAATTTTTTAAATGCCTATCGGAAACTACATCTGAAATGCCTATCAGCACCTATATTTGAAATGCCTATCAGCAACAATATCTGGAATGCCTATCGGCACCTTATTTGAAATGCCTATCGGCTTTTATATCTGAAATGCCTATCGGCACCTATTTTTAAAATGCCAATCGGCAACTATATCTGAAATGCCTTATCGGCACCTATATCTGAAATGCCTATCGGCACCTATTTTTTAAATGCCTATCGGAAACTACATTTGAAATGCCTATCAGCACCTATATTTGAAATGCCTATCGGCACCTATCTTTCAGATGCCTATCGGAAACTACATTTGAAATGCCTATCGACACCTATATTTGAAATACCTATCGGCTTCTATATCTGAAATGCCTATCGGCACCTATTTTTAAAATGCCAATCGGCAACTATATCTGAAATGCCTATAGGCACCTATATCTGAAATGCCTATCGGCACCAATTTTTTAAATGCCTATCGGAAACTACATCTGAAATGCCTATCAGCACCTATATTTGAAATGCCTATCGGCAACTATATCTGGAATGCCTATCGGTACCTATATTTGAAATGCCTATCGGCTTCTATATCTGAAATGCCTATCGGCACCTATTTTTAAAATGCCAATCGGCAACTATATCTGAAATGCCTATCGGCACCTATATCTGAAATGCCTATCGGCACTAATTTTTTAAATGCCTATCGGAAACTATATCTGAAATGCCTAACAGCACCTATATTTGAAATGCCTATCAGCAACCATATCTGGAATGCCTATCGGCACCTATATTTGAAATGCCTATCGGCTTCTATATCTGAAATGCCTATCGGCACCTATTTTTAAAATGCCAATCGGCAACTATATTTGAAATGCCTATCGGCACCTATATCTGAAATGCCTATCGACATCAATTTTTGAAATGCCTATCGGAAACTATATCTGAAATGCCTATCAGCACCTATATTTGAAATGCCTATCGGCAACCATATCTGGAATGCCTATCGGCACCTATATTTGAAATGCCTATCGGCTTCTATATCTGAAATGCCTATCGGCACCTTTTTTTAAAATACCAATCGGCAACTATATCTGAAATGCCTATCGGCACCTATATCTGAAATGCCTATCGGAACCTATTTTTGAAATGCCTATTGGAAACTACATCTGAAACGCCTATCAGCACCTATATTTGAAATGCCTATTGGCAACCATATCTGAAATGCCTATCGACACCTATATTTGAAATGCCTATCGGCTTCTATATCTGAAATGCCTATCGACACCTATTTTTAAAATGCCAATCGGCAACTATATCTGAAATGCCTATCGGCACCTATATCTGAAATGCCTATCGGCACCTATTTTTGAAATGCCTTTCGGAAACTAAATCTGAAATGCCTATCAGCACCTATATTTGAAATGCCTATCGGCAACCATAACTGAAATGTCTATCGGCTTCTATATCTGAAATGCCTATCGGCACCTATTTTTAAAATGCCAATCGGCAACTATATCTGAAATGCCTATCGGCACCTATATCTGAAATACCTATCGGCACCAATTTTTGAAATGCCTATCGGAAACTACATCTGAAATGCCTATCAGCACCTATATTTGAAATGCCTATCGGCAACCACATCTGGAATGCCTATCGGCACCTATATTTGAAATGCCTATCGGCTTCTATATCTGAAATGCCTATCCGCACCTATTTTTAAAATGCCAATCGGTATCTATATCTGAAATGCCTATCAGCACCTATATCTGAAATGCCTATCGGCACCAATTTTTGAAATGCCTATCGGAAACTACATCTGGAATGCCTATCAGCACCTATATTTGAAATGCTTATCGGCAACCATATCTGGAATGCTTATCGGCACCTATATTTTAAATGCCTATCGGCTTCTATATCTGAAATGCCTATCGGCACCTATTTTTAAAATGCCAATCGGCAACTATATCGAAATGCCTATCGGCACCTATATCTGAAATGCCTATCGGCACCAATTTTTGAAATGCCTATCGGAAATTACATCTGAAATGCCTATCAGCACCTATATTTGAAATGCCTATCGGCAACCATATCTGGAATGCTTATCGGCACCTATATTTGAAATGCCTATCGGCTTCTATATCTGAAATGCCTATCGGCACCTATTTTTGAAATGCCTATCGGAAACTACATCTGAAATGCCTATCAGCACCTATATTTGAAATTCCTATCGGCAACCATATCCGGAATGCCTATCGGCACCTATATTTGAAATGCCTATCGGCTTCTATATCTGAAATGCCTATCGGCACCTATTTTTAAAATGCCAATCGGCAACTATATCTGAAATGCCTATCGGCACCTATATCTGAAATGCCTATCGGCACCAATTTTTTAAATGCCTATCGGAAACTACATCTGAAATGCCTTTCAGCACTTATATTTGAAATGCCTATCGGCCACCATATCTGGAATGCCTATCGGCACCTATATTTGAAATGTCTATTGGCTTCTATATCTGAAATGCCTATCGGCACCTATTTTTAAAAAGCCAATCGGCAACTATATCTGAAATGCCTATCGGCACCTATATATGAAATGCCTATCGGCACCTATTTTTGAAATACCTATCGGAAACTACATCTGAAATGCCTATCAGCACCTATATTTGAAATGCCTATCGGCAACCATATCTGAAATGCCTATCGGCACCTATATTTGAAATGCCTATAGGCTTCTATATCTGAAATGCCTATCGACACCTATTTTTAAAATGCCAATCGGCAACTATATCTGAAATGCCTATCGGCACCTATATCTGAAATGCCTATCGGCACCTATTTTTGAAATGCCTATCGGAAACTACATCTGAAATGCCTATCAGCACCTATATTTGAAATGCCTATCGGCAACCATATCTGAAATGCCTATCGACACCTATATTTGAAATACCTATCGGCTTTTATATCTGAAATGCCTATCGGCAACTATATCTGAAATGCCTATCGGCACCTATTTTTGAAATGCCTATCGGAAACTACATCTGAAAAGCCTATCAGCACCTATATTTGAAATGCCTATCGGCAACCATATCTGGGATGCCTATCGGCACCTATATTTGAAATGTCTATTGGCTTCTATATCTGAAATGCCTATCGGCACCTATTTTTAAAATGCCAATCGGCAACTATATCTGAAATGCCTATCGGCACCTATATATGAAATGCCTATCGGCACCTATTTTTGAAATGCCTATCGGAAACTACATCTGAAATGCCTATCAGCACCTTTATTTGAAATGCCTATCGGCAATTATATCTGAAATGCCTATCGGCACCTATATTTGAAATGCCTATAGGCTTCTATATCTGAAATGCCTATCGACACCTATTTTTAAAATGCCAATCGGCAACTATATCTGAAATGCCTATAGGCACCTATATCTGAAATGCCTATCGGCACCAATTTTTGAAATGCCTTTTGGAAACTACATCTGGAATGCCTATCAGCACCTATATTTGAAATGCCTATAGCAAACATACCTGGAATGCCTATCGGCACCTATATTTGAAATGCCTATCGGCTTCTGTATCTGAAATGCCTGTCGACACCTATTTTTAAAATGCCAATCGGCAACTATATCTGAAATGCCCATCGGCACCTATATCTGAAATGCCTATCGGCACCTATTTTTGAAATGCCTATCGGAAACTACATCTGAAATGCCTATCAGCACCTATATTTGAAATGCCTATCGGCTTCTATATCTGAAATGCCTATCGGCACCTATTTTAAAATGCCAATCGACAACTATATCTGAAATTCCTATCGGCACCTATATGTGAAATGCCTATCGGCAACTATTTTTGAAATGCCTATCGGAAACTACATCTGAAATGCCTATCAGCACCTATATTTGAAATGCCTATCGGCAACCATATCTGAAATGCCTATCGACACCTATATTTGAAATACCTATCGGCTTCTATATCTAAAATGCCAATCGGCACCTATTTTTAAAATGCCAATCGGTAACTATATCTGAAATGCCTATCGGCACCTATATCTGAAATGCCTATCGGCACCAATTTTTGAAATGCCTATTAAAAACTACATCTGGAATGCCTATCAGCACCTATATTTGAAATGCCTATCGGCAACCATATCTGGAATGCCTATCGGCACCTATATTTGAAATGCCTATCGGCTTCTATATCTGAAATGCCTATCGACACCTATTTTTAAAATGCCAATCGGCAACGATATCTGAAATGCCTATCAGCACCTATATCTGAAATGCCTATCGGCACCTATTTTTGAAATGCCTATAGGAAACTACATCTGAAATGCCTATCAGCACCTATATTTGAAATGCCTATCGGCAACCATATCTGAAATGCCTATCGACACCTATATTTGAAATACCTATCGGCTTCTATATCTGAAATGCCTATCGGCACCTATTTTTAAAATGCCAATCGGACATTATATCTGAAATGCCTATCGGCACCTATATCTGAAATGCCTATCGGCACCAATTTTTTAAATGCCTATCGGAAACTACATCTGAAATGCCTATCAGCACCAATATATGAAATGCCTATCGGCAACCATAGCTGAATTGCCTATCGACACCTATATTTGAAATACCTATCGGCTTCTATATCTGAAATGCCTATCGGCACCTATTTTTAAAATGCCAATCGGCAACTATATCTGAAATGCCTATCGGCACCTATATCTGAAATGCCTATCGGCACCTATTTTAAAAATGCCTATCGGAAACTACATTTGAAATGCCTATTAGCACCTATATTTGAAATGCCTATCGGCAATCATACCTGAAATGCCTATCGACACCTATATTTGAAATACCTACCGGCTTCTATATCTGAAATGCCTATCGGCACCTATTTTTAAAATGCCAATCGGCAACTATATCTGAAATGCCTATAGGCACCTATATCTGAAATGCCTATCGGCACCAATTTTTTAAATGCCTATCGGAAACTACATCTGAAATGCCTATCAGCACCTATATTTGAAATGCCTATCGGCAACTATATCTGGAATGCCTATCGGTACCTATATTCGAAATGCCTATCGGCTTCTATATCTGAAATGCCTATCGGCACCTATTTTTAAAATGCCAATCGGCAACTATATCTGAAATGCCTATCGGCACCTATATCTGAAATGCCTATCGGCACCAATTTTTTAAATGCCTATCGGAAACTACATCTGAAATGCCTATCAGCACCTACATTTGAAATGCCTATCAGCAACCATATCTGGAATGCCTATCGGCACCTATATTTGAAATGCCTATCGGCCTCTATATCTGAAATGCCTATCGGCACCTATTTTTAAAATGCCAATCGGCAACTATATCTGAAATGCCTATCGGCACCTATATCTGAAATGCCTATCGGAACCTATTTTTAAAATGCCTATCGGAAACTACATCTGAAATGCCTATCAGCACCAATATTTGAAATGCCTATCGGCATCCATATCTGAAATGCCTATCGACACCTATAATTGAATTACCTATCGGCTTCTATATCAGAAATGCCTATCGGCACCTATTTTTAAAATGCCAATCGACAACTATACCTGTAATGCCTTACGGCACCTATATCTGAAATGCCTATCGGCACCAATTTTTGAAATGCCTATCGGAAACTACATCTGAAATGCCTATCAGCACCTATATTTGAAATGCCTATCGGCAACCATATCTGGAATGCCTATCGGCACCTATATTTGAAATGCCTATCGGCTTCTATATCTGAAATGCCTATCCGCACCTATTTTTAAAATGCCAATCGGTAACTATATCTGAAATGCCTATCAGCACCTATATCTGAAATGCCTATCGGCACCAATTTTTGAAATGCCTATCAGCACCTATATCTGAAATGCCTATCGGCACCAATTTTTGAAATGCCTATCGGAAACTACATCTGGAATGCCTATCAGCACCTATATTTGAAATGCCTATCGGCAACCATATCTGGAATGCTTATCGGCACCTATATTTGAAATGCCTATCGGCTTCTATATCTGAAATGCCTATCGGCACCTATTTTTAAAATGCCAATCGGCAACTATATCTGAAATGCCTATCGGCACCAATATCTGAAATGCCTATCGGCACCAATTTTTGAAATGCCTATCGGAAATTACATCTGAAATGCCTATCAGCACCTATATTTGAAATGCCTATCGGCAACCATATCTGGAATACTTATCGGCACCTATATTTGAAATGCCTATCGGGTTCTATATCTGAAATGCCTATCGGCACCTATTTTTAAAATGCCAATCGGAAATTATATCTGAAATGCCTATCGGCACCTATATCTGAAATGCCTATCGGCAACCATATCTGGAATGCCTATCGGCACCTATATTTGAAATGCCTATCGGCTTCTATATCTGAAATGCCTATCGGCACCTATTTTTGAAATGCCTATCGGAAACTACATCTGAAATGCCTATCAGCACCTATATTTGAAATTCCTATCGTTAACCCTATCCGGAATGCCTATCGGCACCTATATTTGAAATGCCTATCGGCTTCTATATCTGAAATGCCTATCGGCACCTATTTTTAAAATGCCAATCGGCAACTATATCTGAAATGCCTATCGGCACCTATATCTGAAATGCCTATCGGCACCTATTTTTGAAATGCCTATCGGAAACTACATCTGAAATGCCTATCAGCACCAATATTTGAAATGCCTATCGGCAACCATATCTGAAATGCCTATCAACACCTATATTTGAAATACCAATCGCTTCTATATCTGAAATGCCTATCGGCACCTATTTTTAAAGTGCCAATCGGCAACTATATCTGAAATGCTTATCGGCACCTATATCTGAAATGCCTATCGGCACCAATTTTTGAAATGCCTATCGGAAACTACATCTGAAATGCCTATCAGCACCTATATTTGAAATGCCTATCGGCAACCATATCTGGAATGCTTATCGGCACCTATATTTGAAATGCCTATCGGCTTCTATATCTGAAATGCCTATCGGCACCTATTTTTGAAATGCCAATCGGCAACTATATCTGAAATGCCTATGGGCACCTATATCTGAAATGCCTATCGGCACCAATTTTTGAAATGCCTATCGGAAACTACATCTGAAATGCCTATCAGCACCTATATTTGAAATGCCTATCGGCAACCATATCTGAAATGCTTATCGGCACCTATATTTGAAATGCCTATCGGCTTCTATATCTGAAATGCCTATCGGCACCTATTTTAAAAACGCCAATCGGCAACTATATCTGAAATGCCTATCGGCACCTATATATGAAATGCCTATCGGCACCTATTTTTGAAATGCCTATCGGAAACTACATCTGAAATGCCTATCAGCACCTTTATTTGAAATGCCTATCGGCAATTATATCTGAAATGCCTATCGGCACCTATATTTGAAATGCCTATAGGCTTCTATATCTGAAATGCCTATCGACACCTATTTTTAAAATGCCAATCGGCAACTATATCTGAAATGCCTATAGGCACCTATATCTGAAATGCCTATCGGCACCAATTTTTGAAATGCCTTTTGGAAACTACATCTGGAATGCCTATCAGCACCTATATTTGAAATGCCTATAGCAAACATACCTGGAATGCCTATCGGCACCTATATTTGAAATGCCTATCGGCTTCTGTATCTGAAATGCCTGTCGACACCTATTTTTAAAATGCCAATCGGCAACTATATCTGAAATGCCCATCGGCACCTATATCTGAAATGCCTATCGGCACCTATTTTTGAAATGCCTATCGGAAACTACATCTGAAATGCCTATCAGCACCTATATTTGAAATGCCTATCGGCTTCTATATCTGAAATGCCTATCGGCACCTATTTTAAAATGCCAATCGACAACTATATCTGAAATTCCTATCGGCACCTATATGTGAAATGCCTATCGGCAACTATTTTTGAAATGCCTATCGGAAACTACATCTGAAATGCCTATCAGCACCTATATTTGAAATGCCTATCGGCAACCATATCTGAAATGCCTATCGACACCTATATTTGAAATACCTATCGGCTTCTATATCTAAAATGCCAATCGGCACCTATTTTTAAAATGCCAATCGGTAACTATATCTGAAATGCCTATCGGCACCTATATCTGAAATGCCTATCGGCACCAATTTTTGAAATGCCTATTAAAAACTACATCTGGAATGCCTATCAGCACCTATATTTGAAATGCCTATCGGCAACCATATCTGGAATGCCTATCGGCACCTATATTTGAAATGCCTATCGGCTTCTATATCTGAAATGCCTATCGACACCTATTTTTAAAATGCCAATCGGCAACGATATCTGAAATGCCTATCAGCACCTATATCTGAAATGCCTATCGGCACCTATTTTTGAAATGCCTATAGGAAACTACATCTGAAATGCCTATCAGCACCTATATTTGAAATGCCTATCGGCAACCATATCTGAAATGCCTATCGACACCTATATTTGAAATACCTATCGGCTTCTATATCTGAAATGCCTATCGGCACCTATTTTTAAAATGCCAATCGGACATTATATCTGAAATGCCTATCGGCACCTATATCTGAAATGCCTATCGGCACCAATTTTTTAAATGCCTATCGGAAACTACATCTGAAATGCCTATCAGCACCAATATATGAAATGCCTATCGGCAACCATAGCTGAATTGCCTATCGACACCTATATTTGAAATACCTATCGGCTTCTATATCTGAAATGCCTATCGGCACCTATTTTTAAAATGCCAATCGGCAACTATATCTGAAATGCCTATCGGCACCTATATCTGAAATGCCTATCGGCACCTATTTTAAAAATGCCTATCGGAAACTACATTTGAAATGCCTATTAGCACCTATATTTGAAATGCCTATCGGCAATCATACCTGAAATGCCTATCGACACCTATATTTGAAATACCTACCGGCTTCTATATCTGAAATGCCTATCGGCACCTATTTTTAAAATGCCAATCGGCAACTATATCTGAAATGCCTATAGGCACCTATATCTGAAATGCCTATCGGCACCAATTTTTTAAATGCCTATCGGAAACTACATCTGAAATGCCTATCAGCACCTATATTTGAAATGCCTATCGGCAACTATATCTGGAATGCCTATCGGTACCTATATTCGAAATGCCTATCGGCTTCTATATCTGAAATGCCTATCGGCACCTATTTTTAAAATGCCAATCGGCAACTATATCTGAAATGCCTATCGGCACCTATATCTGAAATGCCTATCGGCACCAATTTTTTAAATGCCTATCGGAAACTACATCTGAAATGCCTATCAGCACCTACATTTGAAATGCCTATCAGCAACCATATCTGGAATGCCTATCGGCACCTATATTTGAAATGCCTATCGGCCTCTATATCTGAAATGCCTATCGGCACCTATTTTTAAAATGCCAATCGGCAACTATATCTGAAATGCCTATCGGCACCTATATCTGAAATGCCTATCGGAACCTATTTTTAAAATGCCTATCGGAAACTACATCTGAAATGCCTATCAGCACCAATATTTGAAATGCCTATCGGCATCCATATCTGAAATGCCTATCGACACCTATAATTGAATTACCTATCGGCTTCTATATCAGAAATGCCTATCGGCACCTATTTTTAAAATGCCAATCGACAACTATACCTGTAATGCCTTACGGCACCTATATCTGAAATGCCTATCGGCACCAATTTTTGAAATGCCTATCGGAAACTACATCTGAAATGCCTATCAGCACCTATATTTGAAATGCCTATCGGCAACCATATCTGGAATGCCTATCGGCACCTATATTTGAAATGCCTATCGGCTTCTATATCTGAAATGCCTATCCGCACCTATTTTTAAAATGCCAATCGGTAACTATATCTGAAATGCCTATCAGCACCTATATCTGAAATGCCTATCGGCACCAATTTTTGAAATGCCTATCAGCACCTATATCTGAAATGCCTATCGGCACCAATTTTTGAAATGCCTATCGGAAACTACATCTGGAATGCCTATCAGCACCTATATTTGAAATGCCTATCGGCAACCATATCTGGAATGCTTATCGGCACCTATATTTGAAATGCCTATCGGCTTCTATATCTGAAATGCCTATCGGCACCTATTTTTAAAATGCCAATCGGCAACTATATCTGAAATGCCTATCGGCACCAATATCTGAAATGCCTATCGGCACCAATTTTTGAAATGCCTATCGGAAATTACATCTGAAATGCCTATCAGCACCTATATTTGAAATGCCTATCGGCAACCATATCTGGAATACTTATCGGCACCTATATTTGAAATGCCTATCGGGTTCTATATCTGAAATGCCTATCGGCACCTATTTTTAAAATGCCAATCGGAAATTATATCTGAAATGCCTATCGGCACCTATATCTGAAATGCCTATCGGCAACCATATCTGGAATGCCTATCGGCACCTATATTTGAAATGCCTATCGGCTTCTATATCTGAAATGCCTATCGGCACCTATTTTTGAAATGCCTATCGGAAACTACATCTGAAATGCCTATCAGCACCTATATTTGAAATTCCTATCGTTAACCCTATCCGGAATGCCTATCGGCACCTATATTTGAAATGCCTATCGGCTTCTATATCTGAAATGCCTATCGGCACCTATTTTTAAAATGCCAATCGGCAACTATATCTGAAATGCCTATCGGCACCTATATCTGAAATGCCTATCGGCACCTATTTTTGAAATGCCTATCGGAAACTACATCTGAAATGCCTATCAGCACCAATATTTGAAATGCCTATCGGCAACCATATCTGAAATGCCTATCAACACCTATATTTGAAATACCAATCGCTTCTATATCTGAAATGCCTATCGGCACCTATTTTTAAAGTGCCAATCGGCAACTATATCTGAAATGCTTATCGGCACCTATATCTGAAATGCCTATCGGCACCAATTTTTGAAATGCCTATCGGAAACTACATCTGAAATGCCTATCAGCACCTATATTTGAAATGCCTATCGGCAACCATATCTGGAATGCTTATCGGCACCTATATTTGAAATGCCTATCGGCTTCTATATCTGAAATGCCTATCGGCACCTATTTTTGAAATGCCAATCGGCAACTATATCTGAAATGCCTATGGGCACCTATATCTGAAATGCCTATCGGCACCAATTTTTGAAATGCCTATCGGAAACTACATCTGAAATGCCTATCAGCACCTATATTTGAAATGCCTATCGGCAACCATATCTGAAATGCTTATCGGCACCTATATTTGAAATGCCTATCGGCTTCTATATCTGAAATGCCTATCGGCACCTATTTTAAAAACGCCAATCGGCAATTATATCTGAAATGCCTATCGGCACCTATATCTAAAATGCCTATCGGCACCAATTTTTGAAATGCCTATCGGAAAGTACATCTGAAATGCCTTTCAGCACTTATATTTGAAATGCCTATCGGCAACCATATCTGGAATGCCTATCAACACCTATATTTGAAATGCCTATCGGCTTCTATATCTGAAATGCCTATCGGCACCTATTTAAAAATGCAAACGGCAACTATATCTGAAATGCCTATCGGCACCTATATCTGAAATGCCTATCGGCACCTATTTTTGAAATGCCTATCGGAAACTACATCTGAAATGCCTATCAGCACCAATATTTGAAATGCTTATCGGCAACCATATCTGAAATGCCTATCGACACCTATATTTGAAATACTTATCGGCTTCTATATCTGAAATGCCTATCGACACCTATTTTTAAAATGCCAATCGGCAACTATATCTGAAATGCCTATCGGCACCTATATCTAAAATGCCTATCGGCACCTATTTTTGAAATGCCTATCGGAAACTACATCTGAAATGTCTCTCAGCACCTATATTTGAAATGCCTATCGGCAACTATATCTGAAATGCCTATCGACACCTATATTTGAAATACCTATCGGCTTCTATATCTGAAATGACTATCGGCACCTATTTTTAAAATGCCAATCGGCAACTATATCTGAAATGCCTATCGGCACCTATATCTGAAATGCCTATCGGCACCAATTTTTGAAATGCCTATCGGAAACTACATCTGAAATGCCAATCAGCACCTATATTTGAAATGCCTATCGGCAACCATATCTGGAATGCTTATCGGCACCTATATTTGAAATGCCTATCGGCTTCTATATTTTAAATGCCTATCGGCACCTATTTTTAAAATGCCAATCGGCAACTATATCTGAAATGCCTATCAGCACCTATATCTGAAATGCCTACCGGCACCAATTTTTGAAATGCCTATCGGAAACTACATATGAAATGCCTATCAGCACCTATATTTGAAATGCCTATCGGCGACCATATCTGGAATGCTTATCGGCACCTATATTTGAAATGCCTATCGGCTTCTGTTGGGATTATGGATGATTGGGTCGTGGATCTTTTAAATAAATTATTATAGATTCGTTATATTTTAAATATTGTGTCTTTATTTATTATGAGCACATTGGAAGGTATGTCTATTGCAGAGTAAGCGTCGTTCAAGACTATATATGTATCAATGCACCTACAGCTGTGTACTCATTTATCGCATATTTACATTAATAACTATACACAATTAAATCTGAATACTTGATATGAAATATACTTAGATATACGATTCTGGGTTCGAATACCCTGGAAATGCATGCAAAAAGAGAGGAATTTTTGTTGGCGAACTCGCTATTTCAACACGCCCCCTCAAAAATTAATCTCTTTTGTTATAAACAATATCAATAACATATACTATGTAAATAATTATTATGAACTACATACAGTGACCTTTTGTCATGTCACTATGGACATACCTTCCTCTTACTCACTCTCTGGGGCGGTTATGTTTAACCGATACATAATGATCCAACATTCGTTGTAAAGATAAGGAAAACCCAGAAAAACCTTATCAGATCATATCTCGAAATCATAAGAATCAATTGCATACAATGTTTCAATTAAATCATTATATTTAATTAATTATTCTTCCAAGGCCATCTTCGTTCTTAGCTCGAGGAACCTGACCTTTGGCAGCGGCTTGGTTAACATATCAGCAATTTGCTCGCCTGTTGGAATATAATTTAAAATTATTGTCTTTTTCTCACATTGTTCTCGGGAAAAGTGATATTTAATGTCAATATGTTTGGATCTTTTGTGGCTTGATAGACTATTCGCTATACTAATACATCCATTATTATCTTCATATATTAAGATAGGGTCCTTAGTTTCAAGGTTTATACCTGTTGCTAAGGTTTTTAGCCACATTGCCTCCTTAACAGCTTCATACAATGCCATATATTCAGCTTCTGTGGATGAAGCTGCCACAGACGGCTGTCTTTTTGTGTTCCAACATATTGTACATCTGTCATACAACATAAATAGGTAACCCGTTGTACTTCTTCTATCAGAATTATCACTACCTCCCCAATTAGAGTCAACATACCCGGTAAATATGTTATTATAATTTCCTCGTACATATTTTAACTTTAAATTTATTGTGCCTTGCAAATATCTAAGTACTCGTTTTAAACATTGCCAAAGCTCTCGGTTAGTTTTATTCATATATCTACTTAATATACTTACAGTTACAGTCAGATCGGGTCTTGTACATACCATTAAATACATTAGACACCCGATGAGACTTCGGCATGGAGCCTCGTAGACCTCATCGGATTCCAGTGCCTTATAATTTAGTTTACTCTCTAAGGGTGTGCCTACAGGTTTGCATTCAGCCATATTAAATTTATTTAATACTGTCTTAATATATGCGCTCTGATCTAGTGTTATTATATTATTTTGCCTTGTGATTCTAATACCTAAGAAAAGTTTAATTTCTTTTAGGTCAACCATCGAAAATTTATTCATTAAATATTCTTTGAAATTTTTCATTGTATATTCATCTGCAGTACAGATAACTAGATCATCTACATATAACACGACATAAATATTTTTAGACACATCTCCTTTGTATGTACATACACCGATCTCCAGAGGAGTTTGTAAAACCTTTTTCTTTGAGAGTCCTTTCAAATATTTCAAACCAGCATCTTGCGGCTTGTTTTAAGCCATATAATGCTTTATTTAGTTTGCAGACTTGATTGTCCTTGCTTTTTACACCCTCGGGTACTCTCATATATATCTCCTCTTTTAACTCACCGTTTAAAAACGCAGTTTTTACGTCCATATGGTGGACTAATAAACCGTGTTGATTTGAAAAAGCTAGTATAAATCTGAAACTTGAAATTCTCGCAACCGGAGCAAATGTTTCATCATAGTCTACAAGATATTTTTGACTAAAGCCTCTGGCAACTAAACGAGCTTTATATTTCAATGGATTTCCGAATTCGTCATTCTTTATAGTAAATATCCATTTACAATCTACAATATTTTTACTATTTGGCTTTGGCACTAGAGTCCAAGTATTATTTATTGATAGCGAATTTAGTTCATCATCAATCGCTTGTTGCCATTGTTGCGCATCGTTCCTATCCTTAATTTCACGATATGAATCAGGAGTAGGATACACAATGGACTGTGCACACAGTAAATACTCGACCGGTAAATAATTTTCATTATACGAAATTGGGCTACGACCTTTGATCCTATCACTCCTCCTAAGTACTGTGCTATCTTTGTCTTGAGACGAAGAATTATCTGTGTGTCCTCCAATCCTCACCCCTTTTGTGTCGTTAAGTCGAGGTATTGTATTTTGTATATTTTCAATACTAGAATTATCGATACGAGTTCTTTCTTTATTATTGTCAAGTTCATTGCGAGGGTTGTCTACTGAGTTTAACATCTCGTTAGGGACTGCAGTTTCATCTACTGAGTTTGCATCATCCTCTGCAATTATCAATTTTGGTCTTGACTTAAGAAAGTTTTTCTCGTCTACAATTACATCTCTTACTACCACATATTTATTATTCTCCACTTCATATACTCTATACCCATTTGGTTCGTAACCTACCAGTATTCCTTTTGATGACTTTTCATCAAATTTATTTTTACTGGTTTTTACATGCGCATATACGGTTGAACCGAAAACTTTTAGGTATTTAATTTGCGGCTTTTTATTATGCCACATTTCATATGGTGTTTTATTAGCTTTCAATGATTTTGTTGGTGTCATATTTATTAGATATGTTGCAGTTAAAACTGCATCACCCCAAAATATTTTATTTAATTTTGCACCAGATATCATTGTTCGCGCCTTCTCTGTGATGGTCCTAACCATCCTTTCAGATACACCATTTAATTGTGGAGTTCGTGGTACTGTGAGATGATAACTAATACCCTTTTTCACACAATAATCCTTCATCTCATTTGACAAGTATTCTTTACCATTATCGCAATATAAATTGACTAATTTTAAATTGAATCTAGATTCACTCTTTGCTACATAATCTTTAAACATTGCAAATACATCTGATTTATTTTTGATTAAGTACGTTACACAATAATGAGTGAATTCATCAACAAACAATACATAATAGTTTTTATTATTTATCGCAGGCGGCTTGATTGGACCACATACATCTGAATGTATATTAAACAACGGTCGTTCTATATAATCTTTGTTTTTAATTTTATTGAATGATAATCGCGCCTGCTTACCGTTAACACATGCTTCGCATATTTCGTCATCCGGTGTTATTTTATTTAATTGTATTACGTCATCTATCAACTGTTTATTTTTCAGTTCAATAAATTTATTCTTTCCTATGTGGCCTAATCGTTGATGCCATAATTTATAATCAATATTTGACGCATTATTTATATAATTGATACAATTTTTACTTACGGAAAATTCTAAAGTAAACAAATTGTTTTTCGGCTTACCTGTCATCACAGTCTTACCGCGATGGCATACTTTTACCCCAGCTTCACAGAAGTTTACTGAATATCCTGCTTGCTGCATTTTAAAAACAGATAGTAGATTATATGGTACATCGGGACTGTACAATACATTTTCTATCTTTCCTTGGATTCCCATATTGCTTGTCACAACAATACTTCCTTTCTTCGTTGCGGTAATAAAGGCTCCATTCTTGGCAACAGAGATCTTAATGGGTGTCTCCAGGTATGAAAAGGTGCCCGTCAAGTCTTCTCGGTTTATGAGGTGGTCAGACGCTCCAGAGTCCAGTAGGAAAGAAATTTTGCTGTCACCATTTTCTGTTTTCATGTTTCCAGCCATAATTGCAAAGCCCACTGCGTCTTCTTGCGGCTCAACATGAATGCTTTGGACTGTCTTTGATTTTTCCACATTGGTTTGATGCTTCAAACCTTTTATATAATAGCGACACTCGTTTTTATAGTGTCCCTTTCTACCACAATGATGGCATCTTGCATGGATTTTCTTATTATTTTTATGCTTCGGCTTAGTTATTCCGCGATGCATTCTTGATGGTTTTCGAAAATCTGCATCATTTCGTTTCATCTCGTAATTTTTATTTTCCACATGAAGTACCTTTTTACTTGTGTCTAAGTTTTCATTTAGTAGCTTTGTTTCGTGATCTAACAGCCGTGTTTTCACGAAGCTTAACGTTATGTCATCTTCTGATAACGTTTCGATCGCTGTTATAACACCGTCGTACGAAGACGGAAGAGTCAGCAGCAGTTGAGCAACTTTGTCAACCTCTGTGACGGTTGCACCAGCTGATGCCAATTCTGATATCAAAGAATCAAACTTCATAAAATGTTTGCTTAATTCTGTTTCTCCTTCTAATTTCAAATTAAATAACTTCTTTCGCGCTCCTAGTTGTTTGGCTACACTTTTTCGTTCAAAGATATTATCCAGTTCCGTAATAATCTGTTTTGCTGAAGAATCCGTTTTTACGCAGCTTAAAAACGACTCAGACAGGTACTCAATTATCATATTTTTAGCAGTCAATTCTGCCTTTTTCCACTTATTATCAGGCGTTGCCGATAACGGTTTATCAATCACATTAATCACTTCAAGTTCATGCAGAAGGCTACGGATTCTAAATTTCCATATGCTATAGTTTTCACCATTAAAAGGTTGGATGTTCCTTCTGGATTTAGAATTTTCCATATTTTTATTTTGTTAAAGTTTATTTTTAAATATGGAAACAGTCAGTCTAATAATTATCTTAAAGCAACACTTGACCACTCACTATTGTTTTAACACTAACTCAATTTCACTTCACAGTTTATGAAAGTTTGTATAATAATAATTTATTTATTTAACAACGTATCCTGGGCCCATAACCTGTTGGGATTATGGATGATTGGGTCGTGGATCTTTTAAATAAATTATTATAGATTCGTTATATTTTAAATATTGTGTCTTTATTTATTATGAGCACATTGGAAGGTATGTCTATTGCAGAGTAAGCGTCGTTCAAGACTATATATGTATCAATGCACCTACAGCTGTGTACTTATTTATCGCATATTTACATTAATAACTATACACAATTAAATCTGAATACTTGATATGAAATATACTTAGATATACGATTCTGGGTTCGAATACCCTGACTACTGCTTCCTGGAAATGCATGCAAAAAGAGAGGAATTTTTGTTGGCGAACTCGCTATTTCAACAGCTTCTATATCTGAAATGCCTATCGGCACCTATTTTTAAAATGCCAATCGGCAATTATATCTGAAATGCCTATCGGCACCAATATCTAAAATGCCTATCGGCACCTATTTTTGAAATGCCTATCGGAAACTACATCTGAAATGCCATTCAGCACCTATATTTGAAATTCCTATCGGCAACCATATCCGGAATGCCTATCGGCACCTATATTTGAAATACCTATCGGCTTCTATATCTGAAATGCCTATCGGCACCTATTTTTAAAGTGCCAATCGGCAACTATATCTGAAATGCCTATCGGCACCTATATCTGAAATGCCTATCGGCACCAATTTTTGAAATGCCTATCGGAAACTACATCTGAAATGCCTTTCAGCACTTATATTTGAAATGCCTATCGGCAACCATATCTGGAATGCCTATCGGCACCTACATTTAAATTGCCTATCGGCTTCTATATCTGAAATGCCTACCGGCACCTATTTTAAAAATGCCAATCGGCAACTATATCTGAAATGCCTATCGGCACCTATATCTGAAATGCCTATCGGCACCTATTTTTGAAATGCCTATCGGAAACTACATCTGAAATGCCTATCAGCACCTATATTTGAAATGCCTATCGGCAACCATATCTGGAATGCCTATCGGCACCTATATTTGAAATGCCTATCGGCTTCTATATCTGAAATGCCTATCGGCACCTATTTTTAAAATGCCTATCGGCAACTATATCTGAAGTGCCTATCGGCACCAATATCTGAAATGCTTATCGGCACCTATTTTTGAAATGCCTATCGAAAACTACATCTGAAATGCCTATCAGCACCTATATTTGAAATGCCTATCGGCAACCACATCAGAAATTCCTATCGGCACCTATATCTGAAATGCCTTTCGGCATTTATATCTGAAATGCTTATCGACACCTATATTTGAAATGCCTATCGGCACCTATATTTTGAATGCCTATCGGCAACTATATCTGATATGCCTATCGGCACCTATATCTGAAATGCCTATCGGCACCTATTTTTGAAATGCCTATCGGAAACTACATCTAAAATGCCTATCGGCACCTATTTTTAAAATGCCAATCGGCAACTATATCTTAAATGCCTATCAGCACCTATATTTGAAATGCCTATCGAAAACCATATCTGGAATGCCTATCGGCACCTATATTTGAAATGCCTATCGGCTTTTATATCTGAAATGCCTATCGACACCTATTTTTAAAATGCCAATTGGCAACTATATCTGAAATGCCTATCGGCAACTATATCTGAAATGCCTATCGGCACCTATTTTTGAAATGCCTATCGGAAACTACATCTGAAATGCCTATCAGCACCTCTATTTGAAATGCCTATCGGCAACCATATCTGGGATGCCTATCGGCACCTATATTTGAAATGCCTATTGGCTTCTATATCTGAAATGCCTATCGGCACCTATTTTTAAAATGCCAATCGGCAACTATATCTGAAATGCCTATCGGCACCTATATCTGAAATGCCGATCGGCACCTATTTTAGAAATGCCTATCGGAAACTACATCTGAAATGCCTATCAGCACCTATATTTGAAATGCCTATCGGCAACCATATCTAAAATGCCTATCGACTCCTATATTTGAAATACCTATCGGCTTCTATATCTGAAATGCCTATCGGCACCTATTTTTAAAATGCCAATCGGTAACTATATCTGAAATGCCTATCGGTACCTATATCTGAAATGCCTATCGGCACCAATTTTTGAAATGCCTATCGGAAACTACATCTGGAATGCCTATCAGCACCTATATTTGAAATGCCTATAGGCAACCATACCTGGAATGCCTATCGGCACCTATATTTAAAATGCCTATCGGCTTCTATATCTGAAATGCCTATCGACACCTATTTTTAAAATGCCAATCGGCAACTATATCTGAAATGCCTATTGGCACCTATATCTGAAATGCCTATCGGCACCAATTTTTGAAATGCCTATTGAAAAACTACATCTGAAATGCCTATCAGCACCTATATTTGAAATGCCTATCGGCAACCATATCTGGAATGCCGATCGGCACCTATATTTGAAATGCCTATCGGCTTCTATATCTGAAATGCCTATCGGCACCTATTTTTAAAATGCCAGTCGGCAACTATACCTGAAATGCCTATCGGCACCTATATCTGAAATGCCTATCGGCACCTATTTTTCAAATGCCTATCGGAAACTACATCTGAAATGCCTATCAGCACCTATATTTGGAATGCCTATCGGCAACCATATCTGGAATGCCTATCGGCACCTATATTTGAAATGCCTATCGGCTTCTATATCTGAAATGCCTATCGGCACCCATTTTTAAAATGCCAATCGGCAACTATATCTGAAATGCCTGTCGGCACCTATATCTGAAATGCCTATCGGCACCAATTTTTGAAATGCCTATCGGAAACTACATCTGAAATGCCTAACAGCACCTATATTTGAAATGCCAATTAAATAGCTGGTGGCTATTTGTTTTAAAAAAAAATATTTATTTGTTTTAAACTCTGTTGTTTATTATATAAAGATTTACATGAATTGTTACAAACTTATATTTTTAGTTTTTATGTTGAATTAATTATGAATATAGATCATATTCATTGACCCATATACAAGGTACCAAATGTACGTATAATTAATTATACTTTTGTGCTGTGAAACCCTTTTTATTAACTTAGTACATAAGTGAAGTAGAGGGGTTCGTCAGATATCATCTTGGCATATGTACATTACCAAGTCATCACATTGCCAAGTGTGGGCGTTATATATTTTCTTTTACATCTCCCAACCTTAGGAGATTTTGTCCCAAAATCTTTTTTTGTATTATTATTATTCTTGAAATTCTTCTGTACTTTTTGTTTTTGAAATAACAGCATTTAATTTTGATTTAAATTTTTGTAAAGCTTTTTCTTTGTTATTTCTTTTATAAATATAGATAGCAATAATAGTAAGTATTGAAGCAATTATGTAGATATATGTGGGAATATATGAATATTTGTGAAAAGATTCCCAGTAGCTTAAATTAAAATTTGGAGCCTTTTCAAGTTCTGTAATTTTTTCATGAATAGATCTCAAATCGAAATTGTTTAATTTTATTTGTTTGGTCACAATAGATTTTTGATCTATTATGTTTGGTAAAATTAATTCTTTCTTAAATTTCTGAGTTTCAAAATTAAAATAAGTGATAGAATTTATTGTCATATAACAATTTATTGGTAAATCAATAAGTGATTTATGTTTAATTATAGGTGTAATTAATTGGCAGTTTGATTTGACAATAATAGGTTCTATAGGTAGAGCCAAATAATGTCTTTCATCCAAACTTTGAATTATAGGTTCCTTGTGATTTGAGATTACTTTAACAAGTTTGCATTGTGTTTTCTTATGACTAAGTACATTAAAAATACAATCGTTACTTTCCATTAAATTTAAGTTATTACATACGTGAACAGAGCCGTATTTATTACATTCTTGATTTATATACCATCCACTGTATTGTCCAGCTATATAAAAGGGGTGAATTATATCTAACATAAAATTTTCGTTATTAGGTATAGCTATAAGGTGATATAACTCATATATTTCTGTATTGACAATAGGTATAGTAATTATGAAATTAATAGTAGTATTCTTGATAAAAATCTGAACTGAACTTAATTCGTAATAATAAATTAATTGATCAATTGGTAAAGGTAATGAATCTGGTCCATAAAGGGTTATAGTTTTTTCTAGAATTTCTTTGAATTGAGATGGCTTAACAATAGAAGTGTGTAAAAATTTAGATCGGCCAAAAGTAAAAGCCGTTTCCATTTCGTTTAACAAATGATATATTTGATCTAACTGATTTTTAACATTTTGTAAAAATTCTCTTTTAAAAAATTCGTTTTCTAAACCATTAACTTGCTTTGACAATTTTATTTGATTTTCAGTTAAATTTTTCATTATCAGTTCAAATTCTTTTACAATATTTAAATTTAATGACATTTTAGTATGCAATTCAGTGTTTAATTTATCTTGGTTTTCCTTTAATAATTTAATTTGTGAATCGTAAAATTCGGCATCGGTCGAATCTAGATTACCAGAAATAAATTTTATTACAGATCCTAGTCCGTTAATTAATCCTCTTTTTGGTCTGTTAGTGTTAGGTTTCATTAATATGTTATCATATTTTTGTTGTGTAACTTTCATGTATGTAAAAATGTTACTAATTTCATTGTGATAAGTGTTAACTTTTACGATTTTATTTGTTAAGTGTAGAGTTTCGTCGGTTTCTTTTAGGAAAATTTGTAATTTTTCTTGAAGATTATTAAGTATGTGTGATATGTTTTCTAAGTCGAAATAATGAATGAATGAATGAGTTTTTTCTTGTATTCTGGTAGTACCGAGTGAAAATGGTAATACGCCAGGATTATCGTCTATATCGATGACTCTAATGGTTTTAGAAGCATTATTGTCCCGAGGTAGAAGGCTGATTAAGATCCTGAAATTTTAAGGGTCTTTTTAACTGTTTTTTATGATAGGGACCTTTTAAGGTGTTAACTTTGTTTCCTAAATCTTCAGTTACATTTTTTGTTGTAGCTATAGGTATTTGTTTTTGTCGCGTGGACCTTAATAAATATGCTTTTTGGTTAGGTTGAAAAACTGGTGGGTTTTGTTTGTTTTCGTTTATTTTTTCTATTTCATGTGTTTTTTTGTTAGTTACGTTTTCGTGTATTGATTTGTATAAATCTGTGGTAAGTTTTCTGTGTTGGTTAGTATAATCTTCATAATATTTGTGATAAAAATCTAATTCAAATATGTCACGATTGTGTAGGTGTCCGTATAGTAATTCAATCGGTTTATACTTAGTGGTTGAATGTATTGCATTATTATATGCAAACAAAGCATAAATCATCTGTTTGTTAGGAGGCAGATGAGATTGTGTACCGTGGATAATTCTAAGATTTTCGATAAGAGTGGAATGCAAACGTTCTATCATACCGTTGCTTTGTGGATGACGAAACGTTGTAAAATGAAACTTAATTTTGTGTGTATTGCAGAATTCTTTAAACAGTGTGTTATTAAATTCATTATCTGCAATGATAGTACATGGAGTAGAAAATAATGAACAATGTTGTATTAGATTTTCAACTGCTTCAGCAGAATTGTGCGTAGTTACAGGGTAGGCATTTGAAAATTTAGAAAAAGCATCTATGACAGTTAAGAATTTAAAATTCATGTATTGAAAATAATCTATATGAATGATTTCGAATGGTTTCTTTGGATAGGGAGGATTGTCTAATTTTGGATCCATGGGGTTTCTTTCGTACTTGCATTTTTGACATAATTCGCAATTGTTAATAAATTTTTCGATTTTTTCGAACATTTTTGGAAAATAATTATCTCTTTTAAGACGTGCAAGAGTTTCTACAATACCTCTGTGATTATTCTTTATAACGTGATAATATTTTATGAGGTTTTCCTGTTCTTGTTCGTCTTGTATGTCTATCAACATATTTGTCGATTCTATAATTTTGACTGTATTATTTTTGAAAGTTCTTTGAACAAAATTTATAAAATCTTGATATTTGTGTAAATTTTTTTCTTTTTCTACAAAATATATTCCGTATGTTTGCTTTGGTGCAAGATATTGTTTAAAAAGATCTAAAATATCATTCTCAAACTTTTCATTTGAAATTCTACAATTAATGCGTTTTTTTGTACGACCGTGTAAATAACAAATTTGAGGTTTACTGACTTTTATTGGTGTAAAATTGATAATAATTTGTTTGGCATATAAGTTAATTGCTTTTTTGTCGTTAATAGGGATTTCTAAAACTGGATTCTCTAAATCTGAATGTATTGTACTACAGTTATCTATATTTTGATTTAGAATCTTTAGTCTTTCAGCTAAAGGTAGGTTGTCTGTTTCTGAGTCAATTGAACTTGGACTGTTATTGTCACTATTTAAGGTGTTTAAAATTTCGTCTAAGTCTGCATTTTGAAGTTCGGGTAAAGTTTCGGGTGGATTAGGAATGAGTGAAAGAGCGTCAATAACATCGGGTTCTTTTATTAACATATTGGTTTCAATTTGATTGGGAATTCGAGAAAGAGCATCTGCGTTACTGTTTATTTTACCTTTTTTATATGTTATTTGATAATCATACTCGAGCAGTTTAAGTCGCCAACGAACGAGTTTACTGTTCGGTTCTTTGAGATTGAACAAATATTGTAAAGGTTTATGGTCAGTTACAAGAATAAATTTTCTACCAAAAACATAAGGACGGAACTTTTGTGTAGCCCAAACTATTGCTAAAAGTTCTTTTTCAGTTGTAGAATAGTTTTTCTCATGTTCGTTTAATGTACGTGATATATAAGCTATAGGCTTATCTGAATTTATAGTTCCTTGAGATAAAATTGCTCCGATCGCATAATTTGAAGCGTCAGTTGTAATAATAAACGTTTTTGAAAAATCCGGGTACTGTAAAAGTGGGTCATTAGTTAGAATATTTTTACAAAGCTCAAAACATTTAAGAAATTCTGGGCTATGTTCAACTTTTGTATTTTTCTTTAGTAAATTAGTAAATGGTTTTGTTAACTTAGCAAAATCTTTAATAAATTTTCTATAATATCCGAGAAGTCCTAAAAATGCTCGTATATCTTTTTGAGTTTTGGGTAAAGGATAATTTTGGATAACTTTTAATTTTTCTGGGTTAGGTTTTATTCCCTCTGGAGTTATTAGGTGACCAAGAAATTGAACTTCTTTACATAAAAATTCAGATTTATCTAGTTGTACTTTCATGTTGGCATCGTGTAAACGATTAAGTATTTGTGAAAGGTCTTTTAAATGTTGATCTAAGGAGGCTGAAAAAATTATTATGTCATCCATATATACACAACAGATATTTTGCAATCCGCGTAAAATGTCGTCCATGACACGTTGAAATGTCGCTGGCCCATTTTTTAAGCCGAAAGCTAAACGAACGAATTCATAGTGTCCTTGCTCTGTGTTAAAAGCGGTTTTGGGTATATCTTTTTCAGATAGTTCTATTTGGTGGAAACCTTGAGTAAGGTCGAGTGTTGTAAAATATTGACATCTACCTAAACGGTCTAGTATGTCTTCAATGTTAGGAAGTGGGTACTTGTCGTCTATTGTTTTTTCGTTAAGTTTTCTAAAATCTATAACAAGTCTCCATTTGCGTATTTTAGAAGCGTCAAGTTTTTTTGGAACTATCCAGATTGGACTGGACCATGGGGAAAAGGATGGACGTATGATTCCTTGTTCTAACATTTTTGAGATTTGTTTTTGAACTTCAAGTTTGTGAATGTGAGGGTATCTGTACGATTTTGTATGAATAGGGATTTCGTCTGTTGTATTAATTTCGTGTTTTATTTTATTTGAAAATGATAAATCTTGTCCCTCTTGATGAAAGACTGAGTAATATTGTTGACAAACGTCGAGAAGTTTAGTTTGTTCTTCAGAATTAAGATGGTCTAATCTTAGAAGTGAACGTAAATGTTCTCTATTTTTGCTTTTTATTGATTTAGTTTTAATTAGGTAATTTTCTTGTGAAAAGGGATATGTTTTTATAGGATGAATCATTTTAAATTCTGCAGGTTTATCAGAGTAGTTAGTAATTTCAAATGTGGCTATGCCATTTCGGGCAATACTAATACATTTAGGAATTTTTAATGATTTGCAAGATTGTTCATTAACAAAAATTTCTCCTTGTTCAACATCTGTAGGAAGGTGAACTATTTTACTACATTTGGGTAGTATCACGTCTCTAAAAATTACGTCATGATTTGTTTTCAAAAGTTTAATAGGAATTTTAATTTTTTCGTTAAAAAGTAACATATTTTTAAAATCTAAGGTGAGATTAAATTGTTTAATTATATTTAATCCGATAAGAACATCATATGTTTTATGAAATTCAAATACGTGGAAAGTCATATTATTTTTACTATTAAATTCTATAAAACTAGGAATATTTATTGTACCAAGTGTTTTTTCAACGCCGCCTATGCCTTTTACTTGGCGAGGGTTTAATTTAATAGGTATATTATGATAATATTTCTTAACAATATTGGGATTTATAAAGCTCGTTGTAGAAGCCGTGTCTAATAATATTTTAATTCTAGGTTCATTTATATCTATGTAGGGTAACTGGTTGATTTTTTCTGTGAAAGCAAGTATTTCGGTTATGGAATCTCTATTGAGTCTTCCAGAACTTCGTCTAAAAAATCTTCCTGTTCATCTGTTACATATTCGTTTTCATCTGTTTCGGGGTTGTTTTCAAAATTAGTTTGATTGTTAAAATTGTCGCCTGATTCTATGTTATAAGTTTCTTGCATATTTGTATGCATTGGAGATCTGTATTGTCTAAAATTTTGAGTGTTATGGCTCACGCCTGACATTGGTGTTGGTGTATACAACGGTTGTCTTTGTTGTTGAGGTGCAAACCTATTTTGTTGTTGCGTATTATTTTGTTGGGGTTTAGTTTGTATACTAGGTGTAGATTTGTATGTATTATTTGTGTTATTGTTGAATTTTTGTGGGAATGATTGTTGTTTTGGGTTATAATAAGAATAGTTGTTGGTATTCGGTTGCGTATTTCTTTGTGCTAAGTTTTGTGGGTGTTGTCTGTATACTTGTTTATTAGTAAATGTGTTTTTATTTCCAGGGTACTGACCAATGGTCCTACTTTCAGACATTATAAGTTGTTTGATGTCATCCAGTGTTTGGGGGTCGCGAGTGCGTAAAAAAGTTGCCATAGGCTCGAGTATGCTGTCTATAATCGTTGATATAGCTGTTTCAGTGTATAACTCATAGGCTGCTTCTATTTTATGTTCATTACTTTCGTTAGTGTTAGTGTAGTGTATTAAAGATGTTAATGCTCTACAGGTGGTGTCGAAGAAGTCGATGTAAGATTGACTTGGTTTCTGTTTTAATGTAACAAGATCTCTAATAAGATGTCGCTTATTTCTGTTATCACCGAAATATCTCGTTAAGACTTGTTTGATGTCGTCCCAAGAATTTGCGTTACAGTAATCAATATAATCGAGAGCTTTTCCCGTTATTTTGGCGCGAATTGACATAGTCAAAGCTTTATTTTTAAAACAATCGGGGTTGGTTGTGTCATAGTATTCTGTTAGAATAGCTGTGACATTTTGAAGGAATCTACTTAATTGTTCAGGCTTTTCGCCGTCAAAAGGTGGAATAACTTTTAACAGATCTTGGAAGTTAAGTTGTGCAATGTTTGTTGGTTGTGTGGAACTAGATTGTGTTGATGCGTTTGTTTGTGAAGGTGTATGTTGTTGTTGGTTATAGGTTAAAGATGTAGGTACTAAAGGTCTATGTAAAATTGGTCTTGTAAGTGGAAACTGACTTCTGACTATTTCTGAAGCTCTACTAGATGGATTAGTTGAATTTACAATTTCGTCAAGAGCGTCATAAATTGTTTGATTATGATCACCTTGTGAATCCTCTGAATCGGACATTTATTTCTTTAAACAATACGGTTTTATACTAAAGCTAAATCTTAAAATTACTTACATTAGATGAATTGCAAAATTCATGATGAGTTGAATTGTTGATTAGAGTCGATTTGTTGATTAAAGTTGAATTGTTGATTAGAGTTGAATTGTTGATTAGAGTTGATTGATGATTCAGGTATGCTGACTGAAACTTCTCTGCAATCTCTTCTTCAATTTCTCTGGATTGGATCTTGATTCTATTCGAGTCTTACCCGCTCGATCTTCTTCGGTAATTCTGATATTTGATTTAATAATTTCACTTGTTTTTAAGTTACGTATAAACTTTTTATTTTAATTCGTGGTTTCGTGGTTGGAAACGTGTTTTCTAGAAGGATGATCAGTGCGATTCACACCTTCTTTTTTTTTTTTTTTTTTTTTTTTTTTTTTTTTTAAATTGGAGTGGTGATTTTCGCTCACTCTCCGCTTTTTTAAAAATTGCCGACTGCGCCAATTAAATAGCTAGTGGCTATTTGTTTTAAAAAAAAATATTTATTTGTTTTAAACTCTGTTGTTTATTATATAAAGATTTACATGAATTGTTACAAACTTATATTTTTAGTTTTTATGTTGAATTAATTATGAATATAGATCATATTCATTGACCCATATACAAGGTACCAAATGTACGTATAATTAATTATACTTTTGTGCTGTGAAACCCTTTTTATTAACTTAGTACATAAGTGAAGTAGAGGGGTTCGTCAGATATCATCTTGGCATATGTACATTACCAAGTCATCACATTGCCAAGTGTGGGCGTTATATATTTTCTTTTACATGCCTATCAACAACCATATCTGGAATGCCTATCGGCACCTATATTTGAAATGCCTATCGGCTTCTATATCTGAAATGCCTATCGGCACCTATTTTAAAATGCCAATCGACAACTATATCTGAAATTCCTATCGGCACCTATATGTGAAATGCCTATCGGCAACTATTTTTGAAATGCCTATCGGAAACTACATCTAAAATGCCTATCAGCACCTATATTTGAAATGCCTATCGGCAACCATATCTGGAATGCCTATCGGCACCTATATTTGAAATGCCTATCGGCTTTAAATATCTGAAATGCCTATCGACACCTATTTTTAAAATGCCAATTGGCAACTATATCTGAAATGCCTATCGGCAACTATATCTGAAATGCCTATCGGCAACTATATCTGAAATGCCTATCGGCACCTATTTTTGAAATGCCTATCGGAAACTACATCTGAAATGCCTATCAGCACCTCTATTTGAAATGCCTATCGGCAACCATATCTGGGATGCCTATCGGCACCTATATTTGAAATGCCTATTGGCTTCTATATCTGAAATGCCTATCGGCACCTATTTTTAAAATGCCAATCGGCAACTATATCTGAAATGCCTATCGGCACCTATATCTGAAATGCCTATCGGCACCTATTTTAGAAATGCCTATCGGAAACTACATCTGAAATGCCTATCAGCACCTATATTTGAAATGCCTATCGGCAACCATATCTAAAATGCCTATCGACTCCTATATTTGAAATACCTATCGGCTTCTATATCTGAAATGCCTATCGGCACCTATTTTTAAAATGCCAATCGGTAACTATATCTGAAATGTCTATCGGTACCTATATCTGAAATGCCTATCGGCACCAATTTTTGAAATGCCTATCGGAAACTGCATCTGGAATGCCTATCAGCACCTATATTTGAAATGCCTATAGGCAACCATACCTGGAATGCCTATCGGCACCTATATTTAAAATGCCTATCGGCTTCTATAACTGAAATGCCTATCGACACCTATTTTTAAAATGCCAATCGGCAACTATATCTGAAATGCCTATCGGCACCTATATCTGAAATGCCTATCGGCACCAATTTTTGAAATGCCTGTTGAAAAACTACATCTGAAATGCCTATCAGCACCTATATTTGAAATGCCTATCGGCAACCATATCTGGAATGCCGATCGGCACCTATATTTGAAATGCCTATCGGCTTCTATATCTGAAATGCCTATCGGCACCTATTTTTAAAATGCCAGTCGACAACTATACCTGAAATGCCTATCGGCACCTATATCTGAAATGCCTATCGGCACCTATTTTTCAAATGCCTATCGGAAACTACATCTGAAATGCCTATCAGCACCTATATTTGAAATGCCTATCGGCAACCATATCTGGAATGCCTATCGGCACCTATATTTGAAATGCCTATCGGCTTCTATATCTGAAATGCCTATCGGCACCCATTTTTAAAATGCCAATCGGCAACTATATCTGAAATGCCTGTCGGCACCTATATCTGAAATGCCTATCGACACCAATTTTTGAAATGCCTATCGGAAACTACATCTGAAATGCCTATCAGCACCTATATTTGAAATGCCTATCAACAACCATATCTGGAATGCCTATCGGCACCTATATTTGAAATGCCTATCGGCTTCTATATCTGAAATGCCTATCGGCACCTATTTTAAAATGCCAATCGACAACTATATCTGAAATTCCTATCCGCACCTATATGTGAAATGCCTATCGGCAACTATTTTTGAAATGCCTATCGGAAACTACATCTGAAATGCCTATCAGCACCTATATTTGAAATGCCTATCGGCAACCATATCTGAAATGCCTATCGACACCTATATTTGAAATACCTATCGGCTTCTATATCTAAAATGCCAATCGGCACCTATTTTTAAAATGCCAATCGGTAACTATATCTGAAATGCCTATCGGCACCTATATCTGAAATGCCTATCGGCACCAATTTTTGAAATGCCTATTAGAAACTACATCTGGAATGCCTATCAGCACCTATATTTGAAATGCCTATCGGCATATATATCTGGAATGCCTATCGGCACCTATATTTGAAATGCCTATCGGCTTCTATATCTGGAATGCCTATCGACACCTATTTTTAAAATGCCAATCGGCAACGATATCTGAAATGCCTATCAGCACCTATATCTGAAATGCCTATCGGCACCTATTTTTGAAATGCCTATCGGAAACTACATCTGAAATGCCTATCAGCACCTATATTTGAAATGCGTATCGGCAACCATATCTGAAATGCCTATCGACACCTATATTTGAAATACCTATCGGCTTCTATATCTGAAATGCCTATCGGCACCTATTTTTAAAATGCCAATCGGACACTATATCTGAAATGCCTATCGGCACCTATATCTGAAATGCCTATCGGCACCAATTTTTTAAATGCCTATCGGAAACTACATCTGAAATGCCTATCAGCACCTATATTTGAAATGCCTATCAGCAACCATATCTGGAATGCCTATCGGCACCTATATTTAAAATGCCTATCGGGTTCTATATCTGAAATGCCTATCGGCACCTATTTTTAAAATGCCAATCGGCAACTATATCTGAAATGCCTATCGGCACCTATATCTGAAATACCTATCGGCACCAATTTTTGAAATGCCTATCGGAAACTACATCTGAAATGCCTATCAGCAACTATATTTGAAATGCCTATCGGCAACCATATCTGGAATGCCTATCGGCACCTATATTTGAAATGCCTATCGGCTTCTATATCTGAAATGCCTATCCGCACCTATTTTTAAAATGCCAATCGGTAACTATATCTGAAATGCCTATCAGCACCTATATCTGAAATGCCTATCGGCACCAATTTTTGAAATGCCTATCGGAAACTACATCTGGAATGCCTATCAGCACCTATATTTGAAATGCCTATCGGCAACCATATCTGTAATGCTTATCGGCACCTATATTTGAAATGCCTATCGGCTTCTATATCTGAAATGCCTATCGGCACCTATTTTTAAAATGCCAATCGGCAACTATATCTGAAATGCCTATCGGCACCTATATATGAAATGCCTATCGGCACCAATTTTTGAAATGCCTATCGGAAATTACATCTGAAATGCCTATCAGCACCTATATTTGAAATGCCTATCGGCAACCAAATCTGGAATACTTATCGGCACCTATATTTGAAATGCCTATCGGGTTCTATATCTGAAATGCCTATCGGCACCTAATTTTAAAATGCCAATCGGCAATTATATCTGAAATGCCTATCGGCACCTATATCTGAAATGCCTATCGGCACCTATTTTTGAAATGCCTATCGGAAACTACATCTGAAATGCCTATCAGCACCTATATTTGAAATTCCTATCGGCAACCATATCCGGAATGCCTATCGGCACCTATATTTGAAATGCCTATCGGCTTCTATATCTGAAATGCCTATCGGCACCTATTTTTAAAATGCCAATCGGCAACTATATCTGAAATGCCTATCGGCACCTATATCTGAAATGCCTATCGGCACCTATTTTTAAAGTGCCAATCGGCAACTATATCTGAAATGCTTATCGGCACCTATATCTGAAATGCCTATCGGCACCAATTTTTGAAATGCCTATCGGAAACTACATCTGAAATGCCTTTCAGCACTTATATTTGAAATGCCTATCGGCAACCATATCTGGAATGCCTATCGGCACCTACATTTGAAATGCCTATCGACTTCTATATCTGAAATGCCTATCGGCACCTATTTTAAAAATGCCAATCGGCAACTATATCTGAAATGCCTATCGGCACCTATATCTGAAATGCCTATCGGCACCTATTTTTAAAATGCCTATCGAAAACTACATCTGAAATGCCTATCAGCACCTATATTTGGAATGCCTATCGGCAACCATATCAGGAATGCCTATCGGCACCTATATTTGAAATGCCTATCGGCTTCTATATCTGAAATGCCTATCGGCACCTATTTTTAAAATGCCTATCGGCCACTATAACTGAAGTGCCTATCGGCACCAATATCTGAAATGCCTATCGGCACCTATTTTTGAAATGCCTATCGAAAACTACATCTGAAATGCCTATCAGCACCTATATTTGAAATGCCTATCGGCAACCACATCAGAAATTCCTATCGGCACCTATATCTGAAATGCCTTTCGGCATTTATATCTGAAATGCTTATCGACACCTATATTTGAAATGCCTATCGGCACCTCTATTTCAAATGCCTATCGGCAACTATATCTGATATGCCTATCGGCACCTTTATCTGAAATGCCTATCGGCACCTATTTTTGAAATGCCTATCGGAAACTACATCTAAAGTGCCTATCGGCACCTATTTTTAAAATGCCAATCGGCAACTATATCTTAAATGCCTATCAGCACCTATATTTGAAATGCCTATCGGCAACCATAACTGGAATGCCTATCGGCACCTATATTTGAAATGCCTATCGGCTTCTATATCTGAAATGCCTATCGGCACCCATTTTTAAAATGCCAATCGGCAACTATATCTGAAATGCCTATCGGCACCTATATCTGAAATGCCTATCGGCACCAATTTTTGAAATGCCTATTGAAAAACTACATCTGAAATGCCTATCAGCACCTATATTTGAAATGCCTATCGGCAACCATATCTGGAATGCCGATCGGCACCTATATTTGAAATGCCTATCGGCTTCTATATCTGAAATGCCTATCGGCACCTATTTTTAAAATGCCAGTCGACAACTATACCTGAAATGCCTATCGGCACCTATATCTGAAATGCCTATCGGCACCTATTTTTCAAATGCCTATCGGAAACTACATCTGAAATGCCTATCAGCACCTATATTTGAAATGCCTATCGGCAACCATATCTGGAATGCCTATCGGCACCTATATTTGAAATGCCTATCGGCTTCTATATCTGAAATGCCTATCGGCACCCATTTTTAAAATGCCAATCGGCAACTATATCTGAAATGCCTGTCGGCACCTATATCTGAAATGCCTATCGACACCAATTTTTGAAATGCCTATCGGAAACTACATCTGAAATGCCTATCAGCACCTATATTTGAAATGCCTATCAACAACCATATCTGGAATGCCTATCGGCACCTATATTTGAAATGCCTATCGGCTTCTATATCTGAAATGCCTATCGGCACCTATTTTAAAATGCCAATCGACAACTATATCTGAAATTCCTATCCGCACCTATATGTGAAATGCCTATCGGCAACTATTTTTGAAATGCCTATCGGAAACTACATCTGAAATGCCTATCAGCACCTATATTTGAAATGCCTATCGGCAACCATATCTGAAATGCCTATCGACACCTATATTTGAAATACCTATCGGCTTCTATATCTAAAATGCCAATCGGCACCTATTTTTAAAATGCCAATCGGTAACTATATCTGAAATGCCTATCGGCACCTATATCTGAAATGCCTATCGGCACCAATTTTTGAAATGCCTATTAGAAACTACATCTGGAATGCCTATCAGCACCTATATTTGAAATGCCTATCGGCATATATATCTGGAATGCCTATCGGCACCTATATTTGAAATGCCTATCGGCTTCTATATCTGGAATGCCTATCGACACCTATTTTTAAAATGCCAATCGGCAACGATATCTGAAATGCCTATCAGCACCTATATCTTTAATGCCTATCGGCACCTATTTTTGAAATGCCTATCGGAAACTACATCTGAAATGCCTATCAGCACCTATATTCGAAATGCGTATCGGCAACCATATCTGAAATGCCTATCGACACCTATATTTGAAATACCTATCGGCTTCTATATCTGAAATGCCTATCGGCACCTATTTTTAAAATGCCAATCGGACACTATATCTGAAATGCCTATCGGCACCTATATCTGAAATGCCTATCGGCACCAATTTTTTAAATGCCTATCGGAAACTACATCTGAAATGCCTATCAGCACCTATATTTGAAATGCCTATCAGCAACCATATCTGGAATGCCTATCGGCACCTATATTTAAAATGCCTATCGGGTTCTATATCTGAAATGCCTATCGGCACCTATTTTTAAAATGCCAATCGGCAACTATATCTGAAATGCCTATCGGCACCTATATCTGAAATACCTATCGGCACCAATTTTTGAAATGCCTATCGGAAACTACATCTGAAATGCCTATCAGCAACTATATTTGAAATGCCTATCGGCAACCATATCTGGAATGCCTATCGGCACCTATATTTGAAATGCCTATCGGCTTCTATATCTGAAATGCCTATCCGCACCTATTTTTAAAATGCCAATCGGTAACTATATCTGAAATGCCTATCAGCACCTATATCTGAAATGCCTATCGGCACCAATTTTTGAAATGCCTATCGGAAACTACATCTGGAATGCCTATCAGCACCTATATTTGAAATGCCTATCGGCAACCATATCTGTAATGCTTATCGGCACCTATATTTGAAATGCCTATCGGCTTCTATATCTGAAATGCCTATCGGCACCTATTTTTAAAATGCCAATCGGCAACTATATCTGAAATGCCTATCGGCACCTATATATGAAATGCCTATCGGCACCAATTTTTGAAATGCCTATCGGAAATTACATCTGAAATGCCTATCAGCACCTATATTTGAAATGCCTATCGGCAACCAAATCTGGAATACTTATCGGCACCTATATTTGAAATGCCTATCGGGTTCTATATCTGAAATGCCTATCGGCACCTAATTTTAAAATGCCAATCGGCAATTATATCTGAAATGCCTATCGGCACCTATATCTGAAATGCCTATCGGCACCTATTTTTGAAATGCCTATCGGAAACTACATCTGAAATGCCTATCAGCACTTATATTTGAAATTCCTATCGGCAACCATATCCGGAATGCCTATCGGCACCTATATTTGAAATGCCTATCGGCTTCTATATCTGAAATGCCTATCGGCACCTATTTTTAAAATGCCAATCGGCAACTATATCTGAAATGCCTATCGGCACCTATATCTGAAATGCCTATCGGCACCTATATTTAAAGTGCCAATCGGCAACTATATCTGAAATGCTTATCGGCACCTATATCTGAAATGCCTATCGGCACCAATTTTTGAAATGCCTATCGGAAACTACATCTGAAATGCCTTTCAGCACTTATATTTGAAATGCCTATCGGCAACCATATCTGGAATGCCTATCGGCACCTACATTTGAAATGCCTATCGACTTCTATATCTGAAATGCCTATCGGCACCTATTTTAAAAATGCCAATCGGCAACTATATCTGAAATGCCTATCGGCACCTATATCTGAAATGCCTATCGGCACCTATTTTTAAAATGCCTATCGAAAACTACATCTGAAATGCCTATCAGCACCTATATTTGGAATGCCTATCGGCAACCATATCAGGAATGCCTATCGGCACCTATATTTGAAATGCCTATCGGCTTCTATATCTGAAATGCCTATCGGCACCTATTTTTAAAATGCCTATCGGCAACTATAACTGAAGTGCCTATCGGCACCAATATCTGAAATGCCTATCGGCACCTATTTTTGAAATGCCTATCGAAAACTACATCTGAAATGCCTATCAGCACCTATATTTGAAATGCCTATCGGCAACCACATCAGAAATTCCTATCGGCACCTATATCTGAAATGCCTTTCGGCATTTATATCTGAAATGCTTATCGACACCTATATTTGAAATGCCTATCGGCACCTCTATTTTAAATGCCTATCGGCAACTATATCTGATATGCCTATCGGCACCTATATCTGAAATGCCTATCGGCACCTATTTTTGAAATGCCTATCGGAAACTACGTCTAAAGTGCCTATCGGCACCTATTTTTAAAATGCCAATCGGCAACTATATCTTAAATGCCTATCAGCACCTATATTTGAAATGCCTATCGGCAACCATAACTGGAATGCCTATCGGCACCTATATTTGAAATGCCTATCGGCTTCTATATCTGAAATGCCTATCGGCACCCATTTTTAAAATGCCAATCGGCAACTATATCTGAAATGCCTATCGGCACCTATATCTGAAATGCCTATCGGCACCAATTTTTGAAATGCCTATCAACAACCATATCTGGAATGCCTATCGGCACCTATATTTGAAATGCCTATCGGCTTCTATATCTGAAATGCCTATCGGCACCTATTTTAAAATGCCAATCGACAACTATATCTGAAATTCCTATCGGCACCTATATGTGAAATGCCTATCGGCAACTATTTTTGAAATGCCTATCGGAAACTACATCTGAAATGCCTATCAGCACCTATATTTGAAATGCCTATCGGCAACCATATCTGAAATGCCTATCGACACCTATATTTGAAATACCTATCGGCTTCTATATCTGAAATGCCAATCAGCACCTATTTTTAAGATGTCAATCGGCAACTATATCTGAAATGCCTATCGGCACCTATATCTGAAATGCCTATCGGCACCAATTTTTGAAATGCCTATTAGAAACTACATCTGGAATGCCTATCAGCACCTATATTTGAAATGCCTATCGGCAACCATATCTGGAATGCCTATCGGCACCTATATTTGAAATGCCTATCGGCTTCTATATCTGAAATGCCTATCGACACCTATTTTTAAAATGCCAATCGGCAACTATATCTGAAATGCCTATCGGCACCTATATCTGAAATGCCGATCGGCACCTATTTTAGAAATGCCTATCGGAAACTACATCTGAAATGCCTATCAGCACCTATATTTGAAATGCCTATCGGCAACCATATCTAAAATGCCTATCGACTCCTATATTTGAAATACCTATCGGCTTCTATATCTGAAATGCCTATCGGCACCTATTTTTAAAATGCCAATCGGTAACTATATCTGAAATGCCTATCGGTACCTATATCTGAAATGCCTATCGGCACCAATTTTTGAAATGCCTATCGGAAACTACATCTGGAATGCCTATCAGCACCTATATTTGAAATGCCTATAGGCAACCATACCTGGAATGCCTATCGGCACCTATATTTAAAATGCCTATCGGCTTCTATATCTGAAATGCCTATCGACACCTATTTTTAAAATGCCAATCGGCAACTATATCTGAAATGCCTATTGGCACCTATATCTGAAATGCCTATCGGCACCAATTTTTGAAATGCCTATTGAAAAACTACATCTGAAATGCCTATCAGCACCTATATTTGAAATGCCTATAGGCAACCATATCTGGAATGCCGATCGGCACCTATATTTGAAATGCCTATCGGCTTCTATATCTGAAATGCCTATCGGCACCTATTTTTAAAATGCCAGTCGGCAACTATACCTGAAATGCCTATCGGCACCTATATCTAAAATGCCTATCGGCACCTATTTTTCAAATGCCTATCGGAAACTACATCTGAAATGCCTATCAGCACCTATATTTGAAATGCCTATCGGCAACCATATCTGGAATGCCTATCGGCACCTATATTTGAAATGCCTATCGGCTTCTATATCTGAAATGCCTATCGGCACCCATTTTTAAAATGCCAATCGGCAACTATATCTGAAATGCCTGTCGGCACCTATATCTGAAATGCCTATCGGCACCAATTTTTGAAATGCCTATCGGAAACTACATCTGAAATGCCTAACAGCACCTATATTTGAAATGCCTATCAACAACCATATCTGGAATGCCTATCGGCACCTATATTTGAAATGCCTATCGGCTTCTATATCTGAAATGCCTATCGGCACCTATTTTAAAATGCCAATCGACAACTATATTTGAAATTCCTATCGGCACCTATATGTGAAATGCCTATCGGCAACTATTTTTGAAATGCCTATCGGAAACTACATCTAAAATGCCTATCAGCACCTATATTTGAAATGCCTATCGGCAACCATATCTGGAATGCCTATCGGCACCTATATTTGAAATGCCTATTGGCTTCTATATCTGAAATGCCTATCGGCACCTATTTTTAAAATGCCAATCGGCAACTATATCTGAAATGCCTATCGGCACCTATATCTGAAATGCCTATCGGCACCTATTTTAGAAATGCCTATCGGAAACTACATCGGAAATGCCTATCAGCACCTATATTTGAAATGCCTATCGGCAACCATATCTAAAATGCCTATCGACTCCTATATTTGAAATACCTATCGGCTTCTATATCTGAAATGCCTATCGGCACCTATTTTTAAAATGCCAATCGGTAACTATATCTGAAATGCCTATCGGTACCTATATCTGAAATGCCTATCGGCACCAATTTTTGAAATGCCTATCGGAAACTGCATCTGGAATGCCTATCAGCACCTATATTTGAAATGCCTATAGGCAACCATACCTGGAATGCCTATCGGCACCTATATTTAAAATGCCTATCGGCTTCTATATCTGAAATGCCTATCGACACCTATTTTTAAAATGCCAATCGGCAACTATATCTGAAATGCCTATCGGCACCTATATCTGAAATGCCTATCGGCACCAATTTTTGAAATGCCTATTGAAAAACTACATCTGAAATGCCTATCAGCACCTATATTTGAAATGCCTATCGGCAACCATATCTGGAATGCCGATCGGCACCTATATTTGAAATGCCTATCGGCTTCTATATCTGAAATGCATATCGGCACCTATTTTTAAAATGCCAGTCGACAACTATACCTGAAATGCCTATCGGCACCTATATCTGAAATGCCTATCGGCACCTATTTTTCAAATGCCTATCGGAAACTACATCTGAAATGCCTATCAGCACCTATATTTGAAATGCCTATCGGCAACCATATCTGGAATGCCTATCGGCACCTATATTTGAAATGCCTATCGGCTTCTATATCTGAAATGCCTATCGGCACCCATTTTTAAAATGCCAATCGGCAACTATATCTGAAATGCCTATCAGCACCTATATTTGAAATGCCTATCAACAACCATATCTGGAATGCCTATCGGCACCTATATTTGAAATGCCTATCGGCTTCTATATCTGAAATGCCTTTCGGCACCTATTTTAAAATGCCAATCGACAACTATATCTGAAATTCCTATCCGCACCTATATGTGAAATACCTATCGGCAACTATTTTTGAAATGCCTATCGGAAACTACATCTGAAATGCCTATCAGCACCTATATTTGAAATGCCTATCGGCAACCATATCTGAAATGCCTATCGACACCTATATTTGAAATACCTATCGGCTTCTATATCTAAAATGCCAATCGGCACCTATTTTTAAAATGCCAATCGGTAACTATATCTGAAATGCCTATCGGCACCTATATCTGAAATGCCTATCGGCACCAATTTTTGAAATGCCTATTAGAAACTACATCTGGAATGCCTATCAGCACCTATATTTGAAATGCCTATCGGCATATATATCTGGAATGCCTATCGGCACCTATATTTGAAATGCCTATCGGCTTCTATATCTGGAATGCCTATCGACACCTATTTTTAAAATGCCAATCGGCAACGATATCTGAAATGCCTATCAGCACCTATATCTGAAATGCCTATCGGCACCTATTTTTGAAATGCCTATCGGAAACTACATCTGAAATGCCTATCAGCACCTATATTTGAAATGCGTATCGGCAACCATATCTGAAATGCCTATCGACACCTATATTTGAAATACCTATCGGCTTCTATATCTGAAATGCCTATCGGCACCTATTTTTAAAATGCCAATCGGACACTATATCTGAAATGCCTATCGGCACCTATATCTGAAATGCCTATCGGCACCAATTTTTTAAATGCCTATCGGAAACTACATCTGAAATGCCTATCAGCACCTATATTTGAAATGCCTATCAGCAACCATATCTGGAATGCCTATCGGCACCTATATTTAAAATGCCTATCGGGTTCTATATCTGAAATGCCTATCGGCACCTATTTTTAAAATGCCAATCGGCAACTATATCTGAAATGCCTATCGGCACCTATAACTGAAATACCTATCGGCACCAATTTTTGAAATGCCTATCGGAAACTACATCTGAAATGCCTATCAGCAACTATATTTGAAATGCCTATCGGCAACCATATCTGGAATGCCTATCGGCACCTATATTTGAAATGCCTATCGGCTTCTATATCTGAAATGCCTATCCGCACCTATTTTTAAAATGCCAATCGGTAACTATATCTGAAATGCCTATCAGCACCTATATCTGAAATGCCTATCGGCACCAATTTTTGAAATGCCTATCGGAAACTACATCTGGAATGCCTATCAGCACCTATATTTGAAATGCCTATCGGCAACCATATCTGTAATGCTTATCGGCACCTATATTTGAAATGCCTATCGGCTTCTATATCTGAAATGCCTATCGGCACCTATTTTTAAAATGCCAATCGGCAACTATATCTGAAATGCCTATCGGAAATTACATCTGAAATGCCTATCAGCACCTATATTTGAAATGCCTATCGGCAACCAAATCTGGAATACTTATCGGCACCTATATTTGAAATGCCTATCGGGTTCTATATCTGAAATGCCTATCGGCACCTAATTTTAAAATGCCAATCGGCAATTATATCTGAAATGCCTATCGGCACCTATATCTGAAATGCCTATCGGCACCTATTTTTGAAATGCCTATCGGAAACTACATCTGAAATGCCTATCAGCACCTATATTTGAAATTCCTATCGGCAACCATATCCGGAATGCCTATCGGCACCTATATTTGAAATGCCTATCGGCTTCTATATCTGAAATGCCTATCGGCACCTATTTTTAAAATGCCAATCGGCAACTATATCTGAAATGCCTATCGGCACCTATATCTGAAATGCCTATCGGCACCTATTTTTAAAGTGCCAATCGGCAACTATATCTGAAATGCTTATCGGCACCTATATCTGAAATGCCTATCGGCACCAATTTTTGAAATGCCTATCGGAAACTACATCTGAAATGCCTTTCAGCACTTATATTTGAAATGCCTATCGGCAACCATATCTGGAATGCCTATCGGCACCTACATTTGAAATGCCTATCGACTTCTATATCTGAAATGCCTATCGGCACCTATTTTAAAAATGCCAATCGGCAACTATATCTGAAATGCCTATCGGCACCTATATCTGAAATGCCTATCGGCACCTATTTTTAAAATGCCTATCGAAAACTACATCTGAAATGCCTATCAGCACCTATATTTGGAATGCCTATCGGCAACCATATCAGGAATGCCTATCGGCACCTATATTTGAAATGCCTATCGGCTTCTATATCTGAAATGCCTATCGGCACCTATTTTTAAAATGCCTATCGGCAACTATAACTGAAGTGCCTATCGGCACCAATATCTGAAATGCCTATCGGCACCTATTTTTGAAATGCCTATCGAAAACTACATCTGAAATGCCTATCAGCACCTATATTTGAAATGCCTATCGGCAACCACATCAGAAATTCCTATCGGCACCTATATCTGAAATGCCTTTCGGCATTTATATCTGAAATGCTTATCGACACCTATATTTGAAATGCCTATCGGCACCTCTATTTTAAATGCCTATCGGCAACTATATCTGATATGCCTATCGGCACCTATATCTGAAATGCCTATCGGCACCTATTTTTGAAATGCCTATCGGAAACTACATCTAAAGTGCCTATCGGCACCTATTTTTAAAATGCCAATCGGCAACTATATCTTAAATGCCTATCAACACCTATATTTGAAATGCCTATCGGCAACCATAACTGGAATGCCTATCGGCACCTATATTTGAAATGCCTATCGGCTTCTATATCTGAAATGCCTATCGGCACCCATTTTTAAAATGCCAATCGGCAACTATATCTGAAATGCCTATCGGCACCTATATCTGAAATGCCTATCGGCACCAATTTTTGAAATGCCTATCAACAACCATATCTGGAATGCCTATCGGCACCTATATTTGAAATGCCTATCGGCTTCTATATCTGAAATGCCTATCGGCACCTATTTTAAAATGCCAATCGACAACTATATCTGAAATTCCTATCGGCACCTATATGTGAAATGCCTATCGGCAACTATTTTTGAAATGCCTATCGGAAACTACATCTGAAATGCCTATCAGCACCTATATTTGAAATGCCTATCGGCAACCATATCTGAAATGCCTATCGACACCTATATTTGAAATACCTATCGGCTTCTATATCTGAAATGCCAATCAGCACCTATTTTTAAGATGCCAATCGGCAACTATATCTGAAATGCCTATCGGCACCTATATCTGAAATGCCTATCGGCACCAATTTTTGAAATGCCTATTAGAAACTTCATCTGGAATGCCTATCAGCACCTATATTTGAAATGCCTATCGGCAACCATATCTGGAATGCCTATCGGCACCTATATTTGAAATGCCTATCGGCTTCTATATCTGAAATGCCTATCGACACCTATTTTTAAAATGCCAATCGGCAACGATATCTGAAATGCCTATCGGCACCTATATCTGAAATGCCTATCGGCACCTATTTTTGAAATGCCTATCGGAAACTACATCTGAAATGCCTATCAGCACCTATATTTGAAATGCCTATCGGCAACCATATCTGAAATGCCTATCGACACCTATATTTGAAATACCTATCGGCTTCTATATCTAAAATGCCTATCGGCACCTATTTTTAAAATGCCAATCGGACACTATATCTGAAATGCCTATCGGCACCTATTTTTGAAATGCCTATCGGAAACTACATTTGAAATGGCTATCAGCACCTATATTTGAAATACCTATCGGCACCTGTTTTTGAGATGCCTATCGGAAACTACATTTGAAATGCCTATCGACACCTATATTTGAAATACCTATCGGCTTCTATATCTGAAATGCCTATCGGCACCTATTTTTAAAATGCCAATCGGCAACTATATCTGAAATGCCTATAGGCACCTATATCTGAAATGCCTATCGGCACCAATTTTTTAAATGCCTATCAGAAACTACATCTGAAATGCCTATCAGCACCTATATTTGAGATGCCTATCGGCAACTATATCTGGAATGCCTATCGGTACCTATATTTGAAATGCCTATCGGCTTCTATATCTGAAATGCCTATCGGCACCTATTTTTAAAATGCCAATCGGCAACTCTATCTGAAATGCCTATCGGCACCTATATCTGAAATGCCTATCGGCACCAATTTTTTAAATGCCTATCGGAAACTACATCTGAAATGCCTATCAGCACCTATAATTGAAATGCCTATCAGCAACCATATCTGGAATGCCTATCGGCACCTATATTTGAAATGCCTATCGGCTTCTATATCTGAAATGCCTATCGGCACCTATTTTTAAAATGCCAATCGGCAACTATATCTGAAATGCCTATCGGCACCTATATCTGAAATGCCTATCGACATCAATTTTTGAAATGCCTATCGGAAACTACATCTGAAATGCCTATCAGCACCTATATTTGAAATGCCTATCGGCAACCATATCTGGAATGCCTATCGGCACCTATATTTGAAATGCCTATCGGCTTCTATATCTGAAATGCCTATCGGCACCTTTTTTTAAAATGCCAATCGGCAACTATATCTGAAATGCCTATCGGCACCTATATCTGAAATGCCTATCGGAACCTATTTTTGAAATGCCTATCGGAAACTACATCTGAAACGCCTATCAGCACCTATTTTGAAATGCCTATTGGCAACCATATCTGAAATGCCTATCGACACCTATATTTGAAATGCCTATCGGCTTCTATATCTGAAATGCCTATCGACACCTATTTTTAAAATGCCAATCGGCAACTATATCTGAAATGCCTATCGGTACCTATATCTGAAATGCCTATCGGCACCTATTTTTGAAATGCCTATCGGAAACTAAATCTGAAATGCCTATCAGCACCTATATTTGAAATGCCTATCGGCAACCATAACTGAAATGTCTATCGGCTTCTATATCTGAAATGCCTATCGGCACCTATTTTTAAAATGCCAATCGGCAACTATATCTGAAATGCCTATCGGCACCTATATCTGAAATACCTATCGGCACCAATTTTTGAAATGCCTATCGGAAACTACATCTGAAATGCCTATCAGCACCTATATTTGAAATGCCTATCGGCAACCACATCTGAAATGCCTATCGGCACCTATATTTGAAATGCCTATCGGCTTCTATATCTGAAATGCCTATCCGCACCTATTTGTAAAATGCCAATCGGTAACTATATCTGAAATGCCTTTCAGCACCTATATCTGAAATGCCTATCGGCACGAATTTTTGAAATGCCTATCGGAAACTACATCTGGAATGCCTATCAGCACATTTATTTGAAATGCCTATCGGCAACCATATCTGGAATGCTTATCGGCACCTATATTTGAAATGCCTATCGGCTTCTATATCTGAAATGCCTATCGGCACCTATTTTTAAAATGCCAATCGGCAACTATATCTGAAATGCCTATCGGCACCTATATCTGAAATGCCTATCGGCACCAATTTTTGAAATGCCTATCGGAAACTACATCTGGAATGCCTATCAGCACCTATATTTGAAATGCCTATCGGCAACCATATCAGGAATGCCTATCGGCACCTATATTTGAAATGCCTATCGGCTTCTATATCTGAAATGCCTATCGGCACCTATTTTTAAAATGCCTATCGGCAAATATATCTGAAGTGCCTATCGGCACCAATATCTGAAATGCCTATCGGCACCTATTTTTGAAACGCCTATCGAAAACTACATCTGAAATGCCTATCAGCACCTATATTTGAAATGCCTATCGGCAACCACATTAGAAATTCCTATCGGCACCTATATCTGAAATGCCTTTCGGCATTTATATCTGAAATGCTTATCGACACCTATATTTGAAATGCCTATCGGCACCTCTATTTTAAATGCCTATCGGCAACTATATCTGATATGCCTATCGGCACCTATATTTGAAATGACTATCGGCACCAATTTTTGAAATGCCTATCGGAAACTACATCTGAAATGCCTATCAGCACCTATATTTGAAATGCCTATCGGCAACCATATCTGAAATGCCTATCGACACCTATATTTGAAATACCTATCGGCTTCTATTTCTGAAATGCCAATCAGCACCTATTTTTAAAATGCCAATCGGCAACTATATCTGAAATGTCTATCGGCACCTATATCTGAAATGCCTATCGGCACCAATTTTTGAAATGCCTATTAGAAACTACATCTGGAATGCCTATCAGCACCTATATTTGAAATGCCTATCGGCAACCATATCTGGAATGCCTATCGGCACCTATATTTGAAATGCCTATCGGCTTCTATATCTGAAATGCCTATCGACACCTATTTTCAAAAATGCCAATTGGCAACGATATCTGAAATGCCTATCGGCACCTATATCTGAAATGCCTATCGGCACCTATTTTTGAAATGCCTATCGGAAACTACATCTGAAATGCCTATCAGCACCTATATTTGAAATGCCTATCGGCAACCATATCTGAAATGCCTATCGACACCTATATTTGAAATACCTATCGGCTTCTATATCTGAAATGCCTTTCGGCACCTATTTTTAAAATGCCAATCGGACACTATAACTGAAATGCCTATCGGCACCTATATCTGAAATGCCTATCGGCACCAATTTTTTAAATGCCTATCGGAAACTACATCTGAAATGCCTATCAGCACCTATATTTGAAATGCCTATCAGCAACCATATCTGGAATGCCTATCGGCACCTATATTTGAAATGCCTATCGGCTTCTATATCTGAAATGCCTATCGGCACCTATTTTTAAAATGCCATTCGGCAACTATATCTGAAATGCCTTATCGGCACCTATATCTGAAATGCATATCGGCACCTATTTTTGAAATGCCTATCGGAAACTACATTTGAAATGCCTATCAGCACCTATATTTGAAATGCCTATCGGCACCTGTTTTTGAGATGCCTATCGGAAACTACATTTGAAATGCCTATCGACACCTATATTTGAAATACCTATCGGCTTCTATATCTGAAATGCCTATCGGCACCTATTTTTAAAATGCCAATCGGCAACTATATCTGAAATGCCTATAGGCACCTATATCTGAAATGCCTATCGGCACCAATTTTTTAAAAGCCTATCGGAAACTACATCTGAAATGCCTATCAGCACCTATATTTGAAATGCCTATTGGCAACTATATCTGGAATGCCTATCGGTACCTATATTTGAAATGCCTATCGGCTTCTATATCTGAAATGCCTATCGGCACCTATTTTTAAAATGCCAATCGGCAACTCTATCTGAAATGCCTATCGGCACCTATATCTGAAATGCCTATTGGCACCAATTTTTTAAATGCCTATCGGAAACTACATCTGAAATGCCTATCAGCACCTATATTTGAAATGCCTATCAGCAACCATATCTGGAATGCCTATCGGCACTTATATTTGAAATGCCTATCGGCTTCTATATCTGAAATGCCTATCGGCACCTTTTTTTAAAATGCCAATCGGCAACTATATCTGAAATGCCTATCGGCACCTATATCTGAAATGCCTATCGGAACCTATTTTTGAAATGCCTATCGGAAACTACATCTGAAACGCCTATCAGCACCTATATTTGAAATGCCTATTGGCAACCATATCTGAAATGCCTATCGACACCTATATTTGAAATGCCTATCGGCTTCTATATCTGAAATGCCTATCGACACCTATTTTTAAAATGCCAATCGGCAACTATATCTGAAATGCCTATCGGTACCTATATCTGAAATGCCTATCGGCACCTATTTTTGAAATGCCTATCGGAAACTAAATCTGAAATGCCTATCAGCACCTATATTTGAAATGCCTATCGGCAACCATAACTGAAATGTCTATCGGCTTCTATATCTGAAATGCCTATCGGCACCTATTTTTAAAATGCCAATCGGCAACTATATCTGAAATGCCTATCGGCACTTATATCTGAAATGCCTATCGGCACCAATTTTTGAAATGCCTATCGGAAATTACATCTGAAATGCCTATCAGCACCTATATTTGAAATGCCTATCGGCAAACATATCTGGAATGCTTATCGGCACCTATATTTGAAATGCCTATCGGCTTCTATATCTAAAATGCCTATCGGCACCTATTTTTAAAATGCCAATCGGCAATTATATCTGAAATGCCTATCGGCACCTATATCTGAAATGCCTATCGGCACCTATTTTTGAAATGCCTATCGGACACTACATCTGAAATGCCTATCAGCACCTATATTTGAAATTCCTATCGGCAACCATATCCGGAATGCCTATCGGCACCTATATTTGAAATGCCTATCGGCTTCTATATCTGAAATGTCTATCGGCACCTATTTTTAAAATGCCAATCGGCAACTATATCTGAAATGCCTATCGGCACCTATATCTGAAATGCCTATCGGCACCAATTTTTGAAATGCCTATCGGAAACTACATCTGGAATGCCTATCAGCACCTATATTTGAAATGCCTATCGGCAACCATATCAGGAATGCCTATCGGCACCTATATTTGAAATGCCTATCGGCTTCTATATCTGAAATGCCTATCGGCACCTATTTTTAAAATGCCTATCGGCAAATATATCTGAAGTGCCTATCGGCACCAATATCTGAAATGCCTATCGGCACCTATTTTTGAAACGCCTATCGAAAACTACATCTGAAATGCCTATCAGCACCTATATTTGAAATGCCTATCGGCAACCACATTAGAAATTCCTATCGGCACCTATATCTGAAATGCCTTTCGGCATTTATATCTGAAATGCTTATCGACACCTATATTTGAAATGCCTATCGGCACCTCTATTTTAAATGCCTATCGGCAACTATATCTGATATGCCTATCGGCACCTATATTTGAAATGACTATCGGCACCAATTTTTGAAATGCCTATCGGAAACTACATCTGAAATGCCTATCAGCACCTATATTTGAAATGCCTATCGGCAACCATATCTGAAATGCCTATCGACACCTATATTTGAAATACCTATCGGCTTCTATTTCTGAAATGCCAATCAGCACCTATTTTTAAAATGCCAATCGGCAACTATATCTGAAATGCCTATCGGCACCTATATCTGAAATGCCTATCGGCACCAATTTTTGAAATGCCTATTAGAAACTACATCTGGAATGCCTATCAGCACCTATATTTGAAATGCCTATCGGCAACCATATCTGGAATGCCTATCGGCACCTATATTTGAAATGCCTATCGGCTTCTATATCTGAAATGCCTATCGACACCTATTTTCAAAAATGCCAATTGGCAACGATATCTGAAATGCCTATCGGCACCTATATCTGAAATGCCTATCGGCACCTATTTTTGAAATGCCTATCGGAAACTACATCTGAAATGCCTATCAGCACCTATATTTGAAATGCCTATCGGCAACCATATCTGAAATGCCTATCGACACCTATATTTGAAATACCTATCGGCTTCTATATCTGAAATGCCTTTCGGCACCTATTTTTAAAATGCCAATCGGACACTATAACTGAAATGCCTATCGGCACCTATATCTGAAATGCCTATCGGCACCAATTTTTTAAATGCCTATCGGAAACTACATCTGAAATGCCTATCAGCACCTATATTTGAAATGCCTATCAGCAACCATATCTGGAATGCCTATCGGCACCTATATTTGAAATGCCTATCGGCTTCTATATCTGAAATGCCTATCGGCACCTATTTTTAAAATGCCAATCGGCAACTATATCTGAAATGCCTTATCGGCACCTATATCTGAAATGCATATCGGCACCTATTTTTGAAATGCCTATCGGAAACTACATTTGAAATGCCTATCAGCACCTATATTTGAAATGCCTATCGGCACCTGTTTTTGAGATGCCTATCGGAAACTACATTTGAAATGCCTATCGACACCTATATTTGAAATACCTATCGGCTTCTATATCTGAAATGCCTATCGGCACCTATTTTTAAAATGCCAATCGGCAACTATATCTGAAATGCCTATAGGCACCTATATCTGAAATGCCTATCGGCACCAATTTTTTAAAAGCCTATCGGAAACTACATCTGAAATGCCTATCAGCACCTATATTTGAAATGCCTATTGGCAACTATATCTGGAATGCCTATCGGTACCTATATTTGAAATGCCTATCGGCTTCTATATCTGAAATGCCTATCGGCACCTATTTTTAAAATGCCAATCGGCAACTCTATCTGAAATGCCTATCGGCACCTATATCTGAAATGCCTATTGGCACCAATTTTTTAAATGCCTATCGGAAACTACATCTGAAATGCCTATCAGCACCTATATTTGAAATGCCTATCAGCAACCATATCTGGAATGCCTATCGGCACCTATATTTGAAATGCCTATCGGCTTCTATATCTGAAATGCCTATCGGCACCTATTTTTAAAATGCCAATCGGCAACTATATCTGAAATGCCTATCGGCACCTATATCTGAAATGCCTATCGACATCAATTTTTGAAATGCCTATCGGAAACTACATCTGAAATGCCTATCAGCACCTATATTTGAAATGCCTATCGGCAACCATATCTGGAATGCCTATCGGCACTTATATTTGAAATGCCTATCGGCTTCTATATCTGAAATGCCTATCGGCACCTTTTTTTAAAATGCCAATCGGCAACTATATCTGAAATGCCTATCGGCACCTATATCTGAAATGCCTATCGGAACCTATTTTTGAAATGCCTATCGGAAACTACATCTGAAACGCCTATCAGCACCTATATTTGAAATGCCTATTGGCAACCATATCTGAAATGCCTATCGACACCTATATTTGAAATGCCTATCGGCTTCTATATCTGAAATGCCTATCGACACCTATTTTTAAAATGCCAATCGGCAACTATATCTGAAATGCCTATCGGTACCTATATCTGAAATGCCTATCGGCACCTATTTTTGAAATGCCTATCGGAAACTAAATCTGAAATGCCTATCAGCACCTATATTTGAAATGCCTATCGGCAACCATAACTGAAATGTCTATCGGCTTCTATATCTGAAATGCCTATCGGCACCTATTTTTAAAATGCCAATCGGCAACTATATCTGAAATGCCTATCGGCACTTATATCTGAAATGCCTATCGGCACCAATTTTTGAAATGCCTATCGGAAATTACATCTGAAATGCCTATCAGCACCTATATTTGAAATGCCTATCGGCAAACATATCTGGAATGCTTATCGGCACCTATATTTGAAATGCCTATCGGCTTCTATATCTAAAATGCCTATCGGCACCTATTTTTAAAATGCCAATCGGCAATTATATCTGAAATGCCTATCGGCACCTATATCTGAAATGCCTATCGGCACCTATTTTTGAAATGCCTATCGGACACTACATCTGAAATGCCTATCAGCACCTATATTTGAAATTCCTATCGGCAACCATATCCGGAATGCCTATCGGCACCTATATTTGAAATGCCTATCGGCTTCTATATCTGAAATGTCTATCGGCACCTATTTTTAAAATGCCAATCGGCAACTATATCTGAAATGCCTATCGGCACCTATATCTGAAATGCCTATCGGCACCAATTTTTGAAATGCCTATCGGAAACTACATCTGAAATGCCTTTCAGCACTTATATTTGAAATGCCTATCGGCAACCATATCTGGAATGCCTATCGGCACCTATATTTGAAATGTCTAATGGCTTCTATATCTGAAATGCCTATCGGCACCTATTTTTAAAATGCCAATCGGCAACTATATCTGAAATGCCTATCGGCACCTATATATGAAATGCCTATCGGCACCTATTTTTGAAATACCTATCGGAAAATACATCTGAAATGCCTATCAGCACCTATATTTGAAATGCCTATCGGCAACCATATCTGAAATGCCTATCGGCACCTATATTTGAAATGCCTATAGGCTTCTATATCTGAAATGCCTATCGACACCTATTTTTAAAATGCCAATCGGCAACTATATCTGAAAAACAGCTATCGGCACCTATATCTGAAATGCCTATCGGCACCTATTTTTGAAAAGCCTATCGGAAACTACATCTGAAATGCCTATCAGCACCTATATTTGAAATGCCTATCGGCAACCATATCTGAAATGCCTATCGACACCTATATTTGAAATACCTATCGGCTTCTATATCTGAAATGCCTATCGGCAACTATATCTCAAATGCCTATCGGCACCTATTTTTGAAATGCCTATCGGAAACTACATCTGAAAAGCCTATCAGCACCTATATTTGAAATGCCTATCGGCAACCATATCTGGGATGCCTATCGGCACCTATATTTGAAATGTCTATTGGCTTCTATATCTGAAATGCCTATCGGCACCTATTTTTAAAATGCCAATCGGCAACTATATCTGAAATGCCTATCGGCACCTATATATGAAATGCCTATCGGCACCTATTTTTGAAATGCCTATCGGAAACTACATCTGAAATGCCTATCAGCACCTAAATTTGAAATGCCTATCGGCAACCATATCTGAAATGCCTATTGGCACCTCTATTTGAAATGCCTATAGGCTTCTATATCTGAAATGCCTATCGACACCTATTTTTAAAATGCCAATCGGCAACTATATCTGAAATGCCTATCGGCACCTATTTCTGAAATGCCTATCGGCACCAATTTTCGAAATGCCTTTTGGAAACTACATCTGGTTTGCCTATTAGCACCTATATTTGAAATGCCTATAGCAAACATACCTGGAATGCCTATCGGCACCTATATTTGAAATGCCTATCGGCTTCTATATCTGAAATGCCTATCGACACCTATTTTTAAAATGCCAATCGGCAACTATATCTGAAATGCCCATCGGCACCTATATCTGAAATGCCTATCGGCACCTATTTTTGAAATGCCTATCGGAAACTACATCTGAAATGCCTATCAGCACCTATATTTGAAATGCCTATCGGCAACCATATCTGAAATGCCTATCGACACCTATATTTGAAATACCTATCGGCTTCTATATCTGAAATGCCTATCGGCACCTATTTTTAAAATGCCAATCGGCAACTATATCTGAAATGCCTATCGGCACCTACATCTGAAATGCCTATCGGCACCTACATCTGAAATGCCTATCGGCACCAATTTTTGAAATGCCTATCGGAAACTACATCTGAAATGCCTATCAGCACCAATATTTGAAATGCCTATCGGCAACCATATCTGAAATGCCTATCGACACCTATATTTGAAATACCTATCGGCTTCTATATCTGAAATTCCTATCGGCACCTATATCTGAAAAGCCTATCCGCACCTATTTTTGAAATGCCTATCGGAAACTACATCTGAAATGCCTATCAGCACCAATATTTGAAATGCCTATCGGCAACCATATCTGAAATGTCTATCGACACCTATATTTGAAATACCTATCGGCTTCTATATCTGAAATTCCTATCGGCACCTATATCTGAATTGCCTATCGGCACCTATTTTTGAAATGCCTATCGGAAACTACATCTAACATGCCTATCAGCACCTATATTTGAAATGCCTATCGGCAACCATATCTGGAATGCCTATCGGCACCTATATTTGAAATGCCTATCGGCTTATATATTTGAAATGCCTATCGGCAACCATATCTGAAATGCCTATCGACACCTATATTTGAAATACTTATCGGCTTCTATATCTGAAATGCCTATCGGCACCTATTTTTAAAATGCCAATGGGTAACTATATCTGAAATGCCTATCGGCACCTATATCTAAAATGCCTATCGGCACCAATTTTTGAAATGCCTATCGGAAACTACATCTGGAATGCCTATCAGCACCTATTTTTAAAATGCCTATCGGCAACCATATCTGGAATGCCTATCGGCACCTATATTTGTAATGCCTATCGGCTTCTATATCTGAAATGCCTGTCGTCACCTATTTTTAAAATGCTAATCGGCAACTATATCTGAAATGCCCATCGGCACCTATATCTGAAATGCCTATCGGCACCTATATTTGAAATGCCTATCGGCACAAATTTTTGAAATGCCTATCGGAAACTACATCTGAAATGCCTATCAGCACCTATATTTAAAATGCCTCTCGGCAACCATATCTGGAATGCTTATCGGCACCTATATTTGAAATGCCTATCGGCTTCTATATCTGAGATGCCTATCGACACCTATTTTTAAAATGCCAATCGGCAACTATATCTGAAATGCCTATCGGCACCTATATCTGAAATGCCTATCGGCACCTATTTTTGAAATGCCTATCGGAAACTACATCTGAAATGCCTATCAGCACCTATATTTGAAATTCCTATCGGCAACCATATCTGGAATGCCTATCGGCACCTATATTTGAAATGCCTATCGGCTTTTATATCTGAAATGCCTATCGGCACCTATTTTTAAAATGCCAATCGGCAACTATATCTGAAATGCCTATAGGCACCTATATCTGAAATGCCTATCGGTACCTATTTTTTAAATGCCTATCGGAAACTACATCTGAAATGCCTATCAGCACCTATATTTGAAATGCCTATCGGCAACCATATCTGGAATGCCTATCGGCACCTATCTTTGAAATGCCTATCGGCTTCTATATCTGAAATGCCTATCGGCACCTATTTTTAAAATGCCAATCGGCAACTATATCTAAAATGCCTATCGGCACCTATATCTGAAATGCCTATCGGCACCTATTTTTGAAATGCCTATCGGAAACTACATCTGAAATGCCTATCAGCACCTATATTTGAAATGCCTATCGGCAACTATATCTGGAATGCCTATCGGCACCTATATTTGAAATGCCTATCGGCTTCTATATCTAAAATGCCTATCGGCACCTATTTTTAAAATGCCAATCGGCAACTATATCTGAAATGCCTATCGGCACCTATATCTGAAATGCCTATCGGCACCTATTTTTAAAATGCCTATCGGAAACTACATCTGAAATGCCTATCAGCACCTATATTTGAAATGCCTATCGGCAACCATATCTGGAATGCCTATCGGCACCTATATTTGAAATGCCTATTGGCTTCTATATCTGAAATGCCTATCGGCATCTATTTTTAAAATGCCAATCGGCGACTATTTCTGTAATGCCTATCGGCACCTATATCTGAAATGCCTATCGGCACCTATTTTTGAAATGCCTATCTGAAACTACATCTGAAATGCCTATCAGCACCAATATTTGAAATGCCTATCGGCAACCATATCTGAAATGCCTATCGACACCTATAATTGAATTACCTATCGGCTTCTATATCAGAAATGCCTATCGGCACCTATTTTTAAAATGCCAATCGACAACTATACCTGTAATGCCTTACGGCACCTATATCTGAAATGCCTATCGGCACCAATTTTTGAAATGCCTATCGGAAACTACATCTGAAATGCCTATCAGCACCTATATTTGAAATGCCTATCGGCAACCATATCTGGAATGCCTATCGGCACCTATATTTGAAATGCCTATCGGCTTCTATATCTGAAATGCCTATCGGCACCTTTTTTTAAAATGCCAATCGGCAACTATATCTGAAATGCCTATCGGCACCTATATCTGAAATGCCTATCGGAACCTATTTTTAAAATGCCTATCGGAAACTACATCTGAAATGCCTATCAGCACCTATATTTGAAATGCCTATTGGCAACCATATCTGAAATGCCTATCGACACCTATATTTGAAATGCCTATCGGCTTCTATATCTGAAATGCCTATCGACACCTATTTTTAAAATTCCAATCGGCAACTATATCTGAAATGCCTATCGGCACCTATATCTGAAATGCCTATCGGCACCTATTTTTGAAATGCCTATCGGAAACTACATCTGAAATGCCTATCAGCACCTATATTTGAAATGCCTATCGGCAACCATAACTGAAATGTCTATCGGCTTCTATATCTGAAATGCCTATCGGCACCTATTTTTAAAATGCCAATCGGCAACTATATCTGTAATGCCTATCGGCACCTATATCTGAAATACCTATCGGCACCAATTTTTGAAATGCCTATCGGAAACTACATCTGAAATGCCTATCAGCACCTATATTTGAAATGCCTATCGGCAACCATATCTGGAATGCCTATCGGCACCTATATTTGAAATGCCTATCGGCTTCTATATCTGAAATGCCTATCCGCACCTATTTTTAAAATGCCAATCGGTAACTATATCTGAAATGCCTATCAGCACCTATATCTGAAATGCCTATCGGCACCAATTTTTGAAATGCCTATCGGAAACTACATCTGGAATGCCTATCAGCACCTATATTTGAAATGCCTATCGGCAACCATATCTGGAATGCTTATCGGCACCTATATTTGAAATGCCTATCGGCTTCTATATCTGAAATGCCTATCGGCACCTATTTTTAAAGTGCCAATCGGCAACTATATCTGAAATGCCTATCGGCACCTATATCTGAAATGCTTATCGGCACCAATTTTTGAAATGCCTATCGGAAATTACATCTGAAATGCCTATCAACACCTATATTTGAAATGCCTATCGGCAACCATATCTGGAATACTTATCGGCACCTATATTTGAAATGCCTATCGGGTTCTATATCTGAAATGCCTATCGGCACCTATTTTTAAAATGCCAATCGGAAATTATATCTGAAATGCCTATCGGCACCTATATCTGAAATGCCTATCGGCACCTATTTTTGAAATGCCTATCGGAAACTACATCTGAAATGCCTATCAGCACCTATATTTGAAATTCCTATCGGCAACCATATCCGGAATGCCTATCGGCACCTATATTTGAAATGCCTATCGGCTTCTATATCTGAAATGCCTATCGGCACCTATTTTTAAAATGCCAATCGGCAACTATATCTGAAATGCGTATCGGCACCTATATCTGAAATGCCTATCGGCACCTATTTTTGAAATGCCTATCGGAAACTACATCTGAAATGCCTATCAGCACCAATATTTGAAATGCCTATCGGCAACCATATGTGAAATGCCTATCAACACCTATATTTGAAATACCAATCGCTTCTATATTTGAAATGCCTATCGGCACCTATTTTTAAAGTGCCAATCGGCAACTATATCTGAAATGCTTATCGGCACCTATATCTGAAATGCCTATCGGCACCAATTTTTGATATGCCAATCGACAACTATACCTGTAATGCCTTTCAGCACTTATATTTGAAATGCCTATCGGCACCAATTTTTGATTTGCCTATCGGAAACTACATCTGAAATGCCTATCAGCACCTATATTTGAAATGCCTATCGGCAACCATATCTGGAATGCCTATCGGCACCTATATTTGAAATGCCTATCGGCTTCTATATCTGAAATGCCTATCGGCACCTTTTTTTAAAATGCCAATCGGCAACTATATCTGAAATGCCTATCGGCACTTATATCTGAAATGCCTATCGGAACCTATTTTTAAAATGCCTATCGGAAACTACATCTGAAATGCCTATCAGCACCTATATTTGAAATGCCTATTGGCAACCATATCTGAAATGTCTATCGACACCTATATTTGAAATGCCTATCGGCTTCTATATCTGAAATGCCTATCGACACCTATTTTTAAAATTCCAATCGGCAACTATATCTGAAATGCCTATCGGCACCTATATCTGAAATGCCTATCGGCACCTATTTTTGAAATGCCTATCGGAAACTACATCTGAAATGCCTATCAGCACCTATATTTGAAATGCCTATTGGCAAACATAACTGAAATGTCTATCGGCTTCTATATCTGAAATGCCTATCGGCACCTATTTTTAAAATGCCAATCGGCAACTATATCTGAAATGCCTATCGGCACCTATATCTGAAATACCTATCGGCACCAATTTTTGAAATGCCTATCGGAAACTACATCTGAAATGCCTATCAGCACCTATATTTGAAATGCCTATCGGCAACCATATCTGGAATGCCTATCGGCACCTATATTTGAAATGCCTATCGGCTTCTATATCTGAAATGCCTATCCGCACCTATTTTTAAAATGCCAATCGGTAACTATATCTGAAATGCCTATCAGCACCTATATCTGAAATGCCTATCGGCACCAATTTTTGAAATGCCTATCGGAAACTACATCTGGAATGCCTATCAGCACCTATATTTGAAATGCCTATCGGCAACCATATCTGGAATGCTTATCGGCACCTATATTTGAAATGCCTATCGGCTTCTATATCTGAAATGCCTATCGGCACCTATTTTTAAAGTGCCAATCGACAACTATATCTGAAATGCCTATCGGCACCTATATCTGAAATGCCTATCGGCACCAATTTTTGAAATGCCTATCGGAAATTACATCTGAAATGCCTATCAACACCTATATTTGAAATGCCTATCGGCAACCATATCTGGAATACTTATCGGCACCTACATTTGAAATGCCTATCGGGTTCTATATCTGAAATGCCTATCGGCACCTATTTTTAAAATGCCAATCGGAAATTATATCTGAAATGCCTATCGGCACCTATATCTGAAATGCCTATCGGCACCTATTTTTGAAATGCCTATCGGAAACTACATCTGAAATGCCTATCAGCACCTATATTTGAAATTCCTATCGGCAACCATATCCGGAATGCCTATCGGCACCTATATTTGAAATGCCTATCGGCTTCTATATCTGAAATGCCTATCGGCACCTATTTTTAAAATGCCAATCGGCAACTATATCTGAAATGCCTATCGGCACCTATATCTGAAATGCCTATCGGCACCTATTTTTGAAATGCCTATCGGAAACTACATCTGAAATGCCTATCAGCACCAATATTTGAAATGCCTATCGGCAACCATATCTGAAATGCCTATCAACACCTATATTTGAAATACCAATCGCTTCTATATCTGAAATGCCTATCGGCACCTATTTTTAAAGTGCCAATCGGCAACTATATCTGAAATGCTTATCGGCACCTATATCTGAAATGCCTATCGGCACCAATTTTTGAAATGCCTATCGGGAACTACATCTGAAATGCCTTTCAGCACTTATATTTGAAATGCCTATCGGCAACCATATCTGGAATGCCTATCGGCACCTACATTTGAAATGCCTATCGACTTCTATATATGAAATGCCTATCGGCACCTATTTTTAAAATGCCAATCGGCAACTATATCTTAAATGTCTATCAGCACCTATATTTGAAATGCCTATCGGCAACCATATCTGGAATGCCTATCGGCACCTATATTTGAAATGCCTATCGGCTTCTATATCTGAAATGCCTATCGGCACCCATTTTTAAAATGCCAATCGGCAACTATATCTGAAATGCCTATCGGCACCTATATCTGAAATGCCTATCGGCACCAATTTTTGAAATGCCTATCGGGAACTACATCTGAAATGCCTATCAGCACCTATATTTGAAATGCCTATCAACAACGATATCTGGAATGCCTATCGGCACCTATATTTGAAATGCCTATCGGCTTCTATATCTGAAATGCCTATTGGCACCTATTTTAAAATGCTAATCGACAACTATATCTGAAATTCCTATCGGCACCTATATGTGAAATGCCTATCGGCAACTATTTTTGAAATGCCTATCGGAAACTACATCTGAAATGCCTATCAGCACCTATATTTGAAATGCCTATCGGCAACCATATCTGAAATGCCTATCGACACCTATATTTGAAATACCTATCGGCTTCTATATCTGAAATGCCAATCAGCACCTATTTTTAAAATGCCAATCGGCAACTATATCTGAAATGCCTATCGGCACCTATATCTGAAATGCCTATCGACACCAATTTTTGAAATGCCTATTTAAAACTACATCTGGAATGCCTATCAGCACCTATATTTGAAATGCCTATCGGCTTCTATATCTGAAATGCCTATCGACACCTATTTTTAAAATGCCAATCGGCAACGATATTTGAAATGCCTATCGGCACCTATATCTGAAATGCCCTTCGGCACCTATTTTTGAAATGCCTATCGGAAACTACATCTGAAATGCTTATCAGCACCTATATTTGAAATGCCTATCGGCAACCATATCTGAAATGCCTATCGACACCTATATTTGAAATACCTATCGGCTTCTATATCTGAAATGCCTATCGGCACCTATTTTTAAAATGCCAATCGGACACTATATCTGAAATGCCTATCGGCACCTATATCTGAAATGCCTATCGGCACCAATTTTTTAAATGCCTATCGGAAACTACATCTGAAATGCCTATCAGCACCTATATTTGAAATGCCTATCAGCAACCATATCTGGAATGCCTATCGGCACCTATATTTGAAATGCCTATCGGCTTTTATATCTGAAATGCCTATCGGCACCTATTTTTAAAATGCCAATCGGCAACTATATCTGAAATGCCTTATCGGCACCTATATCTGAAATGCCTATCGGCACCTATTTTTTAAATGCCTATCGGAAACTACATTTGAAATGCCTATCAGCACCTATATTTGAAATGCCTATCGGCACCTATCTTTGAGATGCCTATCGGAAACTACATTTGAAATGCCTATCGACACCTATATTTGAAATACCTATCGGCTTCTATATCTGAAATGCCTATCAGCACCTATTTTTAAAATGCCAATCGGCAACTATATCTGAAATGCCTATAGGCACCTATATCTGAAATGCCTATCGGCACCAATTTTTTAAATGCCTATCGGAAACTACATCTGAAATGCCTATCAGCACCTATATTTAAAATGCCTATCGGCAACTATATCTGGAATGCCTATCGGTACCTATATTTGAAATGGCTATCGGCTTCTATATCTGAAATGCCTATCGGCACCTATTTTTAAAATGCCAATCGGCAACTATATCTGAAATGCCTATCGGCACCTATATCTGAAATGCCTATCTTCACCAATTTTTTAAATGCCTATCGGAAACTACATCTGAAATGCCTAACAGCACCTATATTTGAAATGCCTATCAGCAACCATATCTGGAATGCCTATCGGCACCTATATTTGAAATGCCTATCGGCTTCTATATCTGAAATGCCTATCGGCACCTATTTTTAAAATGCCAATCGGCAACTATATCTGAAATGCCTATCGGCACCTATATCTGAAATGCCTATCGACATCAATTTTTGAAATGCCTATCGGAAACTACATCTGAAATGCCTATCAGCACCTATATTTGAAATGCCTATCGGCAACTATATCTGGAATGCCTATCGGTACCTATATTTGAAATGCCTATCGGCTTCTATATCTGAAATGCCTATCGGCACCTATTTTTAAAATGCCAATCGGCAACTATATCTGAAATGCCTATCGGCACCTATATCTGAAATACCTATCGGCACCAATTTTTGAAATGCCTATCGGAAACTACATCTGAAATGCCTATCAGCACCTATATTTGAAATGCCTATCGGCAACCACATCTGGAATGCCTATCGGCACCTATATTTGAAATGCCTATCGGCTTCTATATCTGAAATGCCTATCCGCACCTATTTTTAAAATGCCAATCGGTATCTATATCTGAAATGCCTATCAGCACCTATATCTGAAATGCCTATCGGCACCAATTTTTGAAATGCCTATCGGAAACTACATCTGGAATGCCTATCAGCACCTATATTTGAAATGCCTATCGGCAACCATATCTGGAATGCTTATCGGCACCTATATTTGAAATGCCTATCGGCTTCTATATCTGAAATGCCTATCGGCACCTATTTTTAAAATGCCAATCGGCAACTATATCTGAAATGCCTATCGGCACCTATATCTGAAATGCCTATCGGCACCAATTTTTGAAATGCCTATCGGAAATTACATCTGAAATGCCTATCAGCACCTATATTTGAAATGCCTATCGGCAACCATATCTGGAATGCTTATCGGCACCTATATTTGAAATGCCTATCGGCTTCTATATCTGAAATGCCTATCGGCACCTATTTTTGAAATGCCTATCAGAAACTACATCTGAAATGCCTATCAGCACCTATATTTGAAATTCCTATCGGCAACCATATCCGGAATGCCTATCGGCACCTATATTTGAAATGCCTATCGGCTTCTATATCTGAAATGCCTATCGGCACCTATTTTTAAAATGCCAATCGGCAACTATATCTGAAATGCCTATCGGCACCTATATCTGAAATGCCTATCGGCACCAATTTTTTAAATGCCTATCGGAAACTACATCTGAAATGCCTTTCAGCACTTATATTTGAAATGCCTATCGGCCACCATATCTGGAATGCCTATCGGCACCTATATTTGAAATGTCTATTGGCTTCTATATCTGAAATGCCTATCGGAACCTATTTTTAAAATGCCAATCGGCAACTATATCTGAAATGCCTATCGGCACCTATATATGAAATGCCTATCGGCACCTATTTTTGAAATACCTATCGGAAACTACATCTGAAATGCCTATCAGCACCTATATTTGAAATGCCTATCGGCAACAATATCTGAAATGCCTATCGGCACCTATATTTGAAATGCCTATAGGCTTCTATATCTGAAATGCCTATCGACACCTATTTTTAAAATGCCAATCGGCAACTATATCTGAAATGCCTATCGGCACCTATATCTGAAATGCCTATCGGCACCTATTTTTGAAATGCCTATCGGAAACTACATCTGAAATGCCTATCAGCACCTATATTTGAAATGCCTATCGGCAACCATATCTGAAATGCCTATCGACACCTATATTTGAAATACCTATCGGCTTTTATATCTGAAATGCCTATCGGCAACTATATCTGAAATGCCTATCGGCACCTTTTTTTGAAATGCCTATCGGAAACAACATCTGAAAAGCCTATCAGCACCTATTATTGAAATGCCTATCGGCAACCATATCTGGGATGCCTATCGGCACCTATATTTGAAATGTCTATTGGCTTCTATATCTGAAATGCCTATCGGCACCTATTTTTAAAATGCCAATCGGCAACTATATCTGAAATGCCTATCGGCACCTATATATGAAATGCCTATCGGCACCTATTTTTGAAATGCCTATCGGAAACTACATCTGAAATGCCTATCAGCACCTATATTTGAAATGCCTATCGGCAACCATATCTGAAATGCCTATCGGCACCTATATTTGAAATGCCTATAGGCTTCTATATCTGAAATGCCTATCGACACCTATTTTTAAAATGCCAATCGGCAACTATATCTGAAATGCCTATCGGCACCTATATCTGAAATGCCTATCGGCACCAATTTTTGAAATGCCTTTTGGAAACTACATCTGGAATGCCTATCAGCACCTATATTTGATATGCCTATCGGCTTCTATATCTGAAATGCCTATCGACACCTATTTTTAAAATGCCAATCGGCAACTATATCTGAAATGCCCATCGGCACCTATATCTGAAATGCCTATCGGCACCTATTTTTGAAATGTTTATCGGAAACTACATCTGAATTGCCTATCAGCACCTATATTTGAAATGCCTATCGGCAACCATATCTGAAATGCCTATCGACACCTACATCTGAAATGCCTATCGGCACCTATATCTGAAATGCCTATCGGCACCAATTTTTGAAATGCCTATCGGAAACTACATCTGAAATGCCTATCAGCACCAATATTTGAAATGCCTATTGGCAACCATATCTGAAATGCCTATCGACACCTATATTTGAAATACCTATAGGCTTCTATATCTGAAATGCCTATCGGCACCTATATCTGAAAAGCCTATCCGCACCTATTTTTGAAATGCCTATCGGAAACTACATCTGAAATGCCTATCAGCACCTATATTTGAAATGCCTATCGGCTTCTATATCTGAAATGCCTATCGGCACCCATTTTTAAAATGCCAATCGGTAACTATATCTGAAATGCCTATCGGCACCTATATCTAAAATGCCTATCGGCACCAATTTTTGAAATGCCTATCGGAAACTACATCTGGAATGCCTATCAGCACCTATATTCAAAATGCCTATCGGCAACCATATCTGGAATGCCTATCGGCACCTATATTTGAAATGCCTATCGGCTTATATATTTGAAATGCCTATCGGCAACCATATCTGAAATGCCTATCGACACTTATATTTGAAATACTTATCGGCTTCTATATCTGAAATGCCTATCGGCAACTATTTTTAAAATGCTAATCGGCAACTATATCTGAAATGCCCATCGGCACCTATATCTGAAATGCCTATCGGCACCTTTTTTTAAAATGCTAATCGGCAACTATATCTGAAATGCCTATCGGCACCTATATCTGAAATGCCTATCGGCACAAATTTTTGAAATGCCTATCGGAAACTACATCTGAAATGCCTATCAGCACCTATATTTGAAATGCCTCTCGGCAACCATATCTGGAATGCTTATCGGCACCTATATTTGAAATGCCTATCGGCTTCTATATCTGAGATGCCTATCGACACCTATTTTTAAAATGCCAATCGGCAAATATATCTGAAATGCTAATCGGCACCTATATCTGAAATGCCTATCGGCACCTATTTTTGAAATGCCTATCGGAAACTACATCTGAAATGCCTATCAGCACCTATATTTGAAATGCCTATCGGCAACCATATCTGGAATGCCTATCGGCACCTTTATTTGAAATGCCTATCGGCTTCTCTATCTGAAATGCCTAACGGCACCTATTTTTAAAATGCCAATCGGCAACTATATCTGAAATGCCTATAGGCACCTATATCTGAAATGCCTATCGGCACCTATTTTTTAAATGCCTATCGGAAACTACATCTGAAATGCCTATCAGCACCTATATTTAAAATGCCTATCGGCAACCATATCTGGAATGCCTATCGGCACCTATATTTGAAATGCCTATCGGCTTCTATATCTGAAATGCCTATCGGCACCTATTTTTTAAATGCCAATCGGCAACTATATCTGAAATGCCTATCGGCACCTATATCTGAAATGCCTATCGGCACCTATTTTTGAAATGCCTATCGGAAACTACATCTGAAATGCCTATCAGCACCTATATTTGAAATGCCTATCGGCAACCATATCTGGGATGCCTATCGGCACCTATATTTGAAATGTCTATTGGCTTCTATATCTGAAATGCCTATCGGCACCTATTTTTAAAATGCCAATCGGCAACTATATCTGAAATGCCTATCGGCACCTATATATGAAATGCCTATCGGCACCTATTTTTGAAATGCCTATCGGAAACTACATCTGAAATGCCTATCAGCACCTATATTTGAAATACCTATCGGCAATTATATCTGAAATGCCTATCGGCACCGATATTTGAAATGCCTATAGGCTTCTATATCTGAAATGCCTATCGACACCTATTTTTAAAATGCCAATCGGCAACTATATCTGAAATGCCTATCGGCACCTATATCTGAAATGCCTATCGGCACCAATTTTTGAAATGCCTTTTGGAAACTACATCTGGAATGCCTATCAGCACCTATATTTGAAATGCCAATAGCAAACATACCTGGAATGCCTATCGGCACCTATATTTGAAATGCCTATCGGCTTCTATATCTGAAATGCCTATCGACACCTATTTTTAAAATGCCAATCGGCAACTATATCTGAAATGCCCATCGGCACCTATATCTGAAATGCCTATCGGCACCTATTTTTGAAATGCCTATCGGAAACTACATCTGTAATGCCTATCAGCCCCTATATTTGAAATGCCTATCGGCACCTATATCTGAAATGCCTATCGGCACCAATTTTTGAAATGCCTATCGGAAACTACATCTGAAATGCCTATCAGCACCTATATTTGAAATGCCTATCGGCAACCATATCTGGAATGCCTATCGGCACCTATATTTGAAATGCCTATCGGCTTATATATTTGAAATGCCTATCGGCAACCATATCTGAAATGCCTATCGACACCTATATTTGAAATACTTATCGGCTTCTATATCTGAAATGCCTATCGGCACCTATTTTTAAAATGCCAATGGGTAACTATATCTGAAATGCCTATCGGCACCTATATCTAAAATGCCTATCGGCACCAATTTTTGAAATGCCTATCGGAAACTACATCTGGAATGCCTATCAGCACCTATTTTTAAAATGCCTATCGGCAACCATATCTGGAATGCCTATCGGCACCTATATTTGAAATGCCTAATGGCTTCTATATCTGAAATGCCTGTCGTCACCTATTTTTAAAATGCCAATCGGCAACTATATCTGAAATGCCCATCGGCACCTATATCTGAAATGCCTATCGGCACCTATATTTGAAATGCCTATCGGCACAAATTTTTGAAATGCCTATCGGAAACTACATCTGAAATGCCTATCAGCACCTATATTTAAAATGCCTCTCGGCAACCATATCTGGAATGCTTATCGGCACCTATATTTGAAATGCCTATCGGCTTCTATATCTGAGATGCCTATCGACACCTATTTTTAAAATGCCAATCGGCAACTATATCTGAAATGCCTATCGGCACCTATATCTGAAATGCCTATCGGCACCTATTTTTGAAATGCCTATCGGAAACTACATCTGAAATGCCTATCAGCACCTATATTTGAAATGCCTATCGGCAACCATATCTGGAATGCCTATCGGCACCTATATTTGAAATGCCTATCGGCTTCTATATCTGAAATACCTATCGGCACCTATTTATAAAATGCCAATCGGCAACTATATCTGAAATGCCTATAGGCACCTATATCTGAAATGCCTATCGGTACCTATTTTTTAAATGCCTATCGGAAACTACATCTGAAATGCCTATCTGCACCTATATTTGAAATGCCTATCGGCAACCATATCTGGAATGCCTATCGGCACCTATCTTTGAAATGCCTATCGGCTTCTATATCTGAGATGCCTATCGGCACCTATTTTTAAAATGCCAATCGGCAACTATATCTGAAATGCCAAGCGGCACCTATATCTGAAATGTCTATCGGCAACTATTTTTGAAATGCCTATCGGAAACTACATCTGAAATGCCTATCAGCACCTATATTTGAAATGCCTATCGGCAACTATATCTGGAATGCCTATCGTCACCTATATTTGAAATGCCTATCGGCTTCTATATCTAAAATGCCTATCGGCACCTATTTTTAAAAGTGCTAATCGGCAACTATATCTGAAATGCCTATCGGCACCTATATCTGAAATGCCTATCGGCACCTATTTTTGAAATGCCTATCTGAAACTACATCTGAAATGCCTATCAGCACCAATATTTGAAATGCCTATCGGCAACCATATCTGAAATGCCTATCGACACCTATAATTGAATTACCTATCGGCTTCTATATCAGAAATGCCTATCGGCACCTATTTTTAAAATGCCAATCGACAACTATACCTGTAATGCCTTACGGTACCTATATCTGAAATGCCTATCGGCACCAATTTTTGAAATGCCTATCGGAAACTACATCTGAAATGCCTATCAGCACCTATATTTGAAATGCCTATCGGCAACCATATCTGGAATGCCTATCGGCACCTATATTTGAAATGCCTATCGGCTTCTATATCTGAAATGCCTATCGGCACCTTTTTTTAAAATGCCAATCGGCAACTATATCTGAAATGCCTATCGGCACCTATATCTGAAATGCATTTCGGAACTTATTTTTAAAATGCCTATCGGAAACTACATCTGAAATGCCTATCAGCACCTATATTTGAAATGCCTATTGGCAACCATATCTGAAATGCCTATCGACACCTATATTTGAAATGCCTATCGGCTTCTATATCTGAAATGCCTATCGACACCTATTTTTAAAATTCCAATCGGCAACTATATCTGAAATGCCTATCGGCACCTATATCTGAAATACCTATCGGCACCAATTTTTGAAATGCCTATCGAAAACACCATCTGAAATGCCTATCAGCACCTATATTTGAAATGCCTATCGGCAACCATATCTGGAATGCCTATCGGCACCTATATTTGAAATGCCTATCGGCTTCTATATCTGAAATGCCTATCCGCACCTATTTTTAAAATGCCAATCGGTAACTATATCTGAAATGCCTATCAGCACCTATATCTGAAATACCTATCGGCACCAATTTTTGAAATGCCTATCGGAAACTACATCTGAAATGCCTATCAGCACCTATATTTGAAATGCCTATCGGCAACCATATCTGGAATGCCTATCGGCACCTATATTTTAAATGCCTATCGGCACCTATATCTGAAATGCCTATCGGAACCTATTTTTAAAATGCCTATCGGAAACTACATCTGAAATGCCTATCAGCACATATATTTGAAATGCCTATTGGCAACCATATCTGAAATGCCTATCGACACCTATATTTGAAATGCCTAACGGCTTCTATATCTGAAATGTCTATCGACACCTATTTTTAAAATTCCAATCGGCAACTATATCTGAAATGCCTATCGGCACCTATATCTGAAATACCTATCGGCACCAATTTTTGAAATGCCTATCGGAAACTACATCTGAAATGCCTATCAGCACCTATATTTGAAATGCCTATCGGCAACCATATCTGGAATGCCTATCGGCACCTATATTTGAAATGCCTATCGGCTTCTATATCTGAAATGCCTATCCGCACCTATTTTTAAAATGCCAATCGGTAACTATATCTGAAATGCCTATCAGCACCTATATCTGAAATGCCTATCGGCACCAATTTTTGAAATGCCTATCGGAAACTACATCTGGAATGCCTATCAGCACCTATATTTGAAATGCCTATCGGCAACCATATCTGGAATGCTTATCGGCACCTATATTTGAAATGCCTATCGGCTTCTATATCTGAAATGCCTATCGGCACCTATTTTTAAAATGCCAATCGGCAACTATATCTGAAATGCCTATCGGCACCTATATCTGAAATGCCTATCGGCACCAATTTTTGAAATGCCTATCGGAAATTACATCTGAAATGCCTATCAGCACCTTTATTTGAGATGCCTATCGGCAACCATATCTGGAATACTTATCGGCACCTATATTTGAAATGCCTATCGGGTTCTATATCTGAAATGCCTATCGGCACCTATTTTTGAAATGCCTATCGGAAACTACATCTGAAATGCCTATCAGCACCTATATTTGAAATTCCTATCGGCAACCATATCCGGAATGCCTATCGGCACCTATATTTGAAATGCCTATCGGCTTCTATATCTGAAATGCCTATCGGCACTTATTTTTAAAATGCCAATCGGCAACTATATCTGAAATGCCTATCGGCACCTATATCTGAAATGCCTATCGGCACCTATTTTTGAAATGCCTATCGGAAACTACATCTGAAATGCCTATCAGCACCAATATTTGAAATGCCTATCGGCAACCATATCTGAAATGCCTATCAACACCTATATTTGAAATACCAATCGCTTCTATATCTGAAATGCCTATCGGCACCTATTTTTAAAGAGCCAATCGGCAACTATATCTGAAATGCTTATCGGCACCTATATCTGAAATGCCTATCGGCACCAATTTTTGATATGCCAATCGACAACTATACCTGTAATGCCTTTCAGCACTTATATTTGAAATGCCTATCGGCACCAATTTTTGAAATGCCTATCGGAAACTACATCTGAAATGCCTATCAGCACCTATATTTGAAATGCCTATCGGCAACCATATCTGGAATGCCTATCGGCACCTATATTTGAAATGCCTATCGGCTTCTATATCTGAAATGCCTATCGGCACCTTTTTTTAAAATGCCAATCGGCAACTATATCTGAAATGCCTATCGGCACTTATATCTGAAATGCCTATCGGAACCTATTTTTAAAATGCCTATCGGAAACTACATCTGAAATGCCTATCAGCACCTATATTTGAAATGCCTTCGGCAAACATAACTGAAATGTCTATCGGCTTCTATATCTGAAATGCCTATCGGCACCTATTTTTAAAATGCCAATCGGCAACTATATCTGAAATGCCTATCGGCACCTATATCTGAAATACCTATCGGCACCAATTTTTGAAATGCCTATCGGAAACTACATCTGAAATGCCTATCAGCACCTATATTTGAAATGCCTATCGGCAACCATATCTGGAATGCCTATCGGCACCTATATTTGAAATGCCTATCGGCTTCTATATCTGAAATGCCTATCAGCACCTATTTTTAAAATGCCAATCGGTAACTATATCTGAAATGCCTATCAGCACCTATATCTGAAATGCCTATCGGCACCAATTTTTGAAATGCCTATCGGAAACTACATCTGGAATGCCTATCAGCACCTATATTTGAAATGCCTATCGGCAACCATATCTGGAATGCTTATCGGCACCTATATTTGAAATGCCTATCGGCTTCTATATCTGAAATGCCTATCGGCACCTATTTTTAAAGTGCCAATCGGCAACTATATCTGAAATGCCTATCGGCACCTATATCTGAAATGCCTATCGGCACCAATTTTTGAAATGCCTATCGGAAATTACATCTGAAATGCCTATCAACACCTATATTTGAAATGCCTATCGGCAACCATATCTGGAATACTTATCGGCACCTACATTTGAAATGCCTATCGGGTTCTATATCTGAAATGCCTATCGGCACCTATTTTTAAAATGCCAATCGGAAATTATATCTGAAATGCCTATCGGCACCTATATCTGAAATGCCTATCGGCACCTATTTTTGAAATGCCTATCGGAAACTACATCTGAAATGCCTATCAGCACCTATATTTGAAAATCCTATCGGCAACCATATCCGGAATGCCTATCGGCACCTATATTTGAAATGCCTATCGGCTTCTATATCTGAAATGCCTATCGGCACCTATTTTTAAAATGCCAATCGGCAAATATATCTGAAATGCCTATCGGCACCTATATCTGAAATGCCTATCGGCACCTATTTTTGAAATGCCTATCGGAAACTACATCTGAAATGCCTATCAGCACCAATATTTGAAATGCCTATCGGCAACCATATCTGAAATGCCTATCAACACCTATATTTGAAATACCAATCGCTTCTATATCTGAAATGCCTATCGGCACCTATTTTTAAAGTGCCAATCGGCAACTATATCTGAAATGCTTATCGGCACCTATATCTGAAATGCCTATCGGCACCAATTTTTGAAATGCCTATCGGGAACTACATCTGAAATGCCTTTCAGCACTTATATTTGAAATGCCTATCGGCAACCATATCTGGAATGCCTATCGGCACCTACATTTGAAATGCCTATCGACTTCTATATATGAAATGCCTATCGGCACCTATTTTTAAAATGCCAATCGGCAACTATATCTTAAATGTCTATCAGCACCTATATTTGAAATGCCTATCGGCAACCATATCTGGAATGCCTATCGGCACCTATATTTGAAATGCCTATCGGCTTCTATATCTGAAATGCCTATCGGCACCCATTTTTAAAATGCCAATCGGCAACTATATCTGAAATGCCTATCGGCACCTATATCTGAAATGCCTATCGGCACCAATTTTTGAAATGCCTATCGGGAACTACATCTGAAATGCCTATCAGCACCTATATTTGAAATGCCTATCAACAACCATATCTGGAATGCCTATCGGCACCTATATTTGAAATGCCTATCGGCTTCTATATCTGAAATGCCTATTGGCACCTATTTTAAAATGCCAATCGACAACTATATCTGAAATTCCTATCGGCACCTATATGTGAAATGCCTATCGGCAACTATTTTTGAAATGCCTATCGGAAACTACATCTGAAATGCCTATCAGCACCTATATTTGAAATGCCTATCGGCAACCATATCTGAAATGCCTATCGACACCTATATTTGAAATACCTATCGGCTTCTATATCTGAAATGCCAATCAGCACCTATTTTTAAAATGCCAATCGGCAACTATATCTGAAATGCCTATCGGCACCTATATCTGAAATGCCTATCGACACCAATTTTTGAAATGCCTATTTAAAACTACATCTGGAATGCCTATCAGCACCTATATTTGAAATGCCTATCGGCTTCTATATCTGAAATGCCTATCGACACCTATTTTTAAAATGCCAATCGGCAACGATATTTGAACTGCCTATCGGCACCTATATCTGAAATGCCCTTCGGCACCTATTTTTGAAATGCCTATCGGAAACTACATCTGAAATGCTTATCAGCACCTATATTTGAAATGCCTATCGGCAACCATATCTGAAATGCCTATCGACACCTATATTTGAAATACCTATCGGCTTCTATATCTGAAATGCCTATCGGCACCTATTTTTAAAATGCCAATCGGACACTATATCTGAAATGCCTATCGGCACCTATATCTGAAATGCCTATCGGCACCAATTTTTTAAATGCCTATCGGAAACTACATCTGAAATGCCTATCAGCACCTATATTTGAAATGCCTATCAGCAACCATATCTGGAATGCCTATCGGCACCTATATTTGAAATGCCTATCGGCTTTTATATCTGAAATGCCTATCGGCACCTATTTTTAAAATGCCAATCGGCAACTATATCTGAAATGCCTTATCGGCACCTATATCTGAAATGCCTATCGGCACCTATTTTTTAAATGCCTATCGGAAACTACATTTGAAATGCCTATCAGCACCTATATTTGAAATGCCTATCGGCACCTATCTTTGAGATGCCTATCGGAAACTACATTTGAAATGCCTATCGACACCTATATTTGAAATACCTATCGGCTTCTATATCTGAAATGCCTATCAGCACCTATTTTTAAAATGCCAATCGGCAACTATATCTGAAATGCCTATAGGCACCTATATCTGAAATGCCTATCGGCACCAATTTTTTAAATGCCTATCGGAAACTACATCTGAAATGCCTATCAGCACCTATATTTGAAATGCCTATCGGCAACTATATCTGGAATGCCTATCGGTACCTATATTTGAAATGGCTATCGGCTTCTATATCTGAAATGCCTATCGGCACCTATTTTTAAAATGCCAATCGGCAACTATATCTGAAATGCCTATCGGCACCTATATCTGAAATGCCTATCTTCACCAATTTTTTAAATGCCTATCGGAAACTACATCTGAAATGCCTAACAGCACCTATATTTGAAATGCCTATCAGCAACCATAACTGGAATGCCTATCGGCACCTATATTTGAAATGCCTATCGGCTTCTATATCTGAAATGCCTATCGGCACCTATTTTTAAAATGCCAATCGGCAACTATATCTGAAATGCCTATCGGCACCTATATCTGAAATGCCTATCGACATCAATTTTTGAAATGCCTATCGGAAACTACATCTGAAATGTCTATCAGCACCTATATTTGAAATGCCTATCGGCAACTATATCTGGAATGCCTATCGGTACCTATATTTGAAATGCCTATCGGCTTCTATATCTGAAATGCCTATCGGCACCTATTTTTAAAATGCCAATCGGCAACTATATCTGAAATGCCTATCGGCACCTATATCTGAAATACCTATCGGCACCAATTTTTGAAATGCCTATCGGAAACTACATCTGAAATGCCTATCAGCACCTATATTTGAAATGCCTATCGGCAACCACATCTGGAATGCCTATCGGCACCTATATTTGAAATGCCTATCGGCTTCTATATCTGAAATGCCTATCCGCACCTATTTTTAAAATGCCAATCGGTATCTATATCTGAAATGCCTATCAGCACCTATATCTGAAATGCCTATCGGCACCAATTTTTGAAATGCCTATCGGAAACTACATCTGGAATGCCTATCAGCACCTATATTTGAAATGCCTATCGGCAACCATATCTGGAATGCTTATCGGCACCTATATTTGAAATGCCTATCGGCTTCTATATCTGAAATGCCTATCGGCACCTATTTTTAAAATGCCAATCGGCAACTATATCTGAAATGCCTATCGGCACCTATATCTGAAATGCCTATCGGCACCAATTTTTGAAATGCCTATCGGAAATTACATCTGAAATGCCTATCAGCACCTATATTTGAAATGCCTATCGGCAACCATATCTGGAATGCTTATCGGCACCTATATTTGAAATGCCTATCGGCTTCTATATCTGAAATGCCTATCGGCACCTATTTTTGAAATGCCTATCAGAAACTACATCTGAAATGCCTATCAGCACCTATATTTGAAATTCCTATCGGCAACCATATCCGGAATGCCTATCGGCACCTATATTTGAAATGCCTATCGGCTTCTATATCTGAAATGCCTATCGGCACCTATTTTTAAAATGCCAATCGGCAACTATATCTGAAATGCCTATCGGCACCTATATCTGAAATGCCTATCGGCACCAATTTTTTAAATGCCTATCGGAAACTACATCTGAAATGCCTTTCAGCACTTATATTTGAAATGCCTATCGGCCACCATATCTGGAATGCCTATCGGCACCTATATTTGAAATGTCTATTGGCTTCTATATCTGAAATGCCTATCGGCACCTATTTTTAAAATGCCAATCGGCAACTATATCTGAAATGCCTATCGGCACCTATATATGAAATGCCTATCGGCACCTATTTTTGAAATACCTATCGGAAACTACATCTGAAATGCCTATCAGCACCTATATTTGAAATGCCTATCGGCAACAATATCTGAAATGCCTATCGGCACCTATATTTGAAATGCCTATAGGCTTCTATATCTGAAATGCCTATCGACACCTATTTTTAAAATGCCAATCGGCAACTATATCTGAAATGCCTATCGGCACCTATATCTGAAATGCCTATCGGCACCTATTTTTGAAATGCCTATCGGAAACTACATCTGAAATGCCTATCAGCACCTATATTTGAAATGCCTATCGGCAACCATATCTGGAATGCCTATCGGCACCTATATTTTAAATGCCTATCGGCACCTATATCTGAAATGCCTATCGGAACCTATTTTTAAAATGCCTATCGGAAACTACATCTGAAATGCCTATCAGCACATATATTTGAAATGCCTATTGGCAACCATATCTGAAATGCCTATCGACACCTATATTTGAAATGCCTATCGGCTTCTATATCTGAAATGCCTATCGACACCTATTTTTAAAATTCCAATCGGCAACTATATCTGAAATGCCTATCGGCACCTATATCTGAAATACCTATCGGCACCAATTTTTGAAATGCCTATCGGAAACTACATCTGAAATGCCTATCAGCACCTATATTTGAAATGCCTATCGGCAACCATATCTGGAATGCCTATCGGCACCTATATTTGAAATGCCTATCGGCTTCTATATCTGAAATGCCTATCCGCACCTATTTTTAAAATGCCAATCGGTAACTATATCTGAAATGCCTATCAGCACCTATATCTGAAATGCCTATCGGCACTAATTTTTGAAATGCCTATCGGAAACTACATCTGGAATGCCTATCAGCACCTATATTTGAAATGCCTATCGGCAACCATATCTGGAATGCTTATCGGCACCTATATTTGAAATGCCTATCGGCTTCTATATCTGAAATGCCTATCGGCACCTATTTTTAAAATGCCAATCGGCAACTATATCTGAAATGCCTATCGGCACCTATATCTGAAATGCCTATCGGCACCAATTTTTGAGATGCCTATCGGAAATTACATCTGAAATGCCTATCAGCACCTTTATTTGAAATGCCTATCGGCAACCATATCTGGAATACTTATCGGCACCTATATTTGAAATGCCTATCGGGTTCTATATCTGAAATGCCTATCGGCACCTATTTTTGAAATGCCTATCGGAAACTACATCTGAAATGCCTATCAGCACCTATATTTGAAATTCCTATCGGCAACCATATCCGGAATGCCTATCGGCACCTATATTTGAAATGCCTATCGGCTTCTATATCTGAAATGCCTATCGGCACCTATTTTTAAAATGCCAATCGGCAACTATATCTGAAATGCCTATCGGCACCTATATCTGAAATGCCTATCGGCACCTATTTTTGAAATGCCTATCGGAAACTACATCTGAAATGCCTATCAGCACCAATATTTGAAATGCCTATCGGCAACCATATCTGAAATGCCTATCAACACCTATATTTGAAATACCAATCGCTTCTATATCTGAAATGCCTATCGGCACCTATTTTTAAAGTGCCAATCGGCAACTATATCTGAAATGCTTATCGGCACCTATATCTGAAATGCCTATCGGCACCAATTTTTGATATGCCAATCGACAACTATACCTGTAATGCCTTTCAGCACTTATATTTGAAATGCCTATCGGCACCAATTTTTGAAATGCCTATCGGAAACTACATCTGAAATGCCTATCAGCACCTATATTTGAAATGCCTATCGGCAACCATATCTGGAATGCCTATCGGCACCTATATTTGAAATGCCTATCGGCTTCTATATCTGAAATGCCTATCGGCACCTTTTTTTAAAATGCCAATCGGCAACTATATCTGAAATGCCTATCGGCACTTATATCTGAAATGCCTATCGGAACCTATTTTTAAAATGCCTATCGGAAACTACATCTGAAATGCCTATCAGCACCTATATTTGAAATGCCTATTGGCAACCATATCTGAAATGCCTATCGACACCTATATTTGAAATGCCTATCGGCTTCTATATCTGAAATGCCTATCGACACCTATTTTTAAAATTCCAATCGGCAACTATATCTGAAATGCCTATCGGCACCTATATCTGAAATGCCTATCGGCACCTATTTTTGAAATGCCTATCGGAAACTACATCTGAAATGCCTATCAGCACCTATATTTGAAATGCCTATCGGCAAACATAACTGAAATGTCTATCGGCTTCTATATCTGAAATGCCTATCGGCACCTATTTTTAAAATGCCAATCGGCAACTATATCTGAAATGCCTATCGGCACCTATATCTGAAATACCTATCGGCACCAATTTTTAAAATGCCTATCGGAAACTACATCTGAAATGCCTATCAGCACCTATATTTGAAATGCCTATCGGCAACCATATCTGGAATGCCTATCGGCACCTATATTTGAAATGCCTATCGGCTTCTATATCTGAAATGCCTATCCGCACCTATTTTTAAAATGCCAATCGGTAACTATATCTGAAATGCCTATCAGCACCTATATCTGAAATGCCTATCGGCACCAATTTTTGAAATGCCTATCGGAAACTACATCTGGAATGCCTATCAGCACCTATATTTGAAATGCCTATCGGCAACCATATCTGGAATGCTTATCGGCACCTATATTTGAAATGCCTATCGGCTTCTATATCTGAAATGCCTATCGGCACCTATTTTTAAAGTGCCAATCGGCAACTATATCTGAAATGCCTATCGGCACCTATATCTGAAATGCCTATCGGCACCAATTTTTGAAATGCCTATCGGAAATTACATCTGAAATGCCTATCAACACCTATATTTGAAATGCCTATCGGCAACCATATCTGGAATACTTATCGGCACCTACATTTGAAATGCCTATCGGGTTCTATATCTGAAATGCCTATCGGCACCTATTTTTAAAATGCCAATCGGAAATTATATCTGAAATGCCTATCGGCACCTATATCTGAAATGCCTATCGGCACCTATTTTTGAAATGCCTATCGGAAACTTTATCTGAAATGCCTATCAGCACCTATATTTGAAATTCCTATCGGCAACCATATCCGGAATGCCTATCGGCACCTATATTTGAAATGCCTATCGGCTTCTATATCTGAAATGCCTATCGGCACCTATTTTTAAAATGCCAATCGGCAACTATATCTGAAATGCCTATCGGCACCTATATCTGAAATGCCTATCGGCACCTATTTTTGAAATGCCTATCGGAAACTACATCTGAAATGCCTATCAGCACCAATATTTGAAATGCCTATCGGCAACCATATCTGAAATGCCTATCAACACCTATATTTGAAATACCAATCGCTTCTATATCTGAAATGCCTATCGGCACCTATTTTTAAAGTGCCAATCGGCAACTATATCTGAAATGCTTATCGGCACCTATATCTGAAATGCCTATCGGCACCAATTTTTGAAATGCCTATCGGGAACTACATCTGAAATGCCTTTCAGCACTTATATTTGAAATGCCTATCGGCAACCATATCTGGAATGCCTATCGGCACCTACATTTGAAATGCCTATCGACTTCTATATATGAAATGCCTATCGGCACCTATTTTTAAAATGCCAATCGGCAACTATATCTTAAATGTCTATCAGCACCTATATTTGAAATGCCTATCGGCAACCATATCTGGAATGCCTATCGGCACCTATATTTGAAATGCCTATCGGCTTCTATATCTGAAATGCCTATCGGCTCCCATTTTTAAAATGCCAATCGGCAACTATATCTGAAATGCCTATCGGCACCTATATCTGAAATGCCTATCGGCACCAATTTTTGAAATGCCTATCGGGAACTACATCTGAAATGCCTATCAGCACCTATATTTGAAATGCCTATCAACAACCATATCTGGAATGCCTATCGGCACCTATATTTGAAATGCCTATCGGCTTCTATATCTGAAATGCCTATTGGCACCTATTTTAAAATGCCAATCGACAACTATATCTGAAATTCCTATCGGCACCTATATGTGAAATGCCTATCGGCAACTATTTTTGAAATGCCTATCGGAAACTACATCTGAAATGCCTATCAGCACCTATATTTGAAATGCCTATCGGCAACCATATCTGAAATGCCTATCGACACCTATATTTGAAATACCTATCGGCTTCTATATCTGAAATGCCAATCAGCACCTATTTTTAAAATGCCAATCGGCAACTATATCTGAAATGCCTATCGGCACCTATATCTGAAATGCCTATCGACACCAATTTTTGAAATGCCTATTTAAAACTACATCTGGAATGCCTATCAGCACCTATATTTGAAATGCCTATCGGCTTCTATATCTGAAATGCCTATCGACACCTATTTTTAAAATGCCAATCGGCAACGATATTTGAAATGCCTATCGGCACCTATATCTGAAATGCCCTTCGGCACCTATTTTTGAAATGCCTATCGGAAACTACATCTGAAATGCTTATCAGCACCTATATTTGAAATGCCTATCGGCAACCATATCTGAAATGCCTATCGACACCTATATTTGAAATACCTATCGGCTTCTATATCTGAAATGCCTATCGGCACCTATTTTTAAAATGCCAATCGGACACTATATCTGAAATGCCTATCGGCACCTATATCTGAAATGCCTATCGGCACCAATTTTTTAAATGCCTATCGGAAACTACATCTGAAATGCCTATCAGCACCTATATTTGAAATGCCTATCAGCAACCATATCTGGAATGCCTATCGGCACCTATATTTGAAATGCCTATCGGCTTTTATATCTGAAATGCCTATCGGCACCTATTTTTAAAATGCCAATCGGCAACTATATCTGAAATGCCTTATCGGCACCTATATCTGAAATGCCTATCGGCACCTATTTTTTAAATGCCTATCGGAAACTACATTTGAAATGCCTATCAGCACCTATATTTGAAATGCCTATCGGCACCTATCTTTGAGATGCCTATCGGAAACTACATTTGAAATGCCTATCGACACCTATATTTGAAATACCTATCGGCTTCTATATCTGAAATGCCTATCAGCACCTATTTTTAAAATGCCAATCGGCAACTATATCTGAAATGCCTATAGGCACCTATATCTGAAATGCCTATCGGCACCAATTTTTTAAATGCCTATCGGAAACTACATCTGAAATGCCTATCAGCACCTATATTTGAAATGCCTATCGGCAACTATATCTGGAATGCCTATCGGTACCTATATTTGAAATGGCTATCGGCTTCTATATCTGAAATGCCTATCGGCACCTATTTTTAAAATGCCAATCGGCAACTATATCTGAAATGCCTATCGGCACCTATATCTGAAATGCCTATCTTCACCAATTTTTTAAATGCCTATCGGAAACTACATCTGAAATGCCTAACAGCACCTATATTTGAAATGCCTATCAGCAACCATATCTGGAATGCCTATCGGCACCTATATTTGAAATGCCTATCGGCTTCTATATCTGAAATGCCTATCGGCACCTATTTTTAAAATGCCAATCGGCAACTATATCTGAAATGCCTATCGGCACCTATATCTGAAATGCCTATCGACATCAATTTTTGAAATGCCTATCGGAAACTACATCTGAAATGCCTATCAGCACCTATATTTGAAATGCCTATCGGCAACTATATCTGGAATGCCTATCGGTACCTATATTTGAAATGCCTATCGGCTTCTATATCTGAAATGCCTATCGGCACCTATTTTTAAAATGCCAATCGGCAACTATATCTGAAATGCCTATCGGCACCTATATCTGAAATACCTATCGGCACCAATTTTTGAAATGCCTATCGGAAACTACATCTGAAATGCCTATCAGCACCTATATTTGAAATGCCTATCGGCAACCACATCTGGAATGCCTATCGGCACCTATATTTGAAATGCCTATCGGCTTCTATATCTGAAATGCCTATCCGCACCTATTTTTAAAATGCCAATCGGTATCTATATCTGAAATGCCTATCAGCACCTATATCTGAAATGCCTATCGGCACCAATTTTTGAAATGCCTATCGGAAACTACATCTGGAATGCCTATCAGCACCTATATTTGAAATGCCTATCGGCAACCATATCTGGAATGCTTATCGGCACCTATATTTGAAATGCCTATCGGCTTCTATATCTGAAATGCCTATCGGCACCTATTTTTAAAATGCCAATCGGCAACTATATCTGAAATGCCTACCGGCACCTATATCTGAAATGCCTATCGGCACCAATTTTTGAAATGCCTATCGGAAATTACATCTGAAATGCCTATCAGCACCTATATTTGAAATGCCTATCGGCAACCATATCTGGAATGCTTATCGGCACCTATATTTGAAATGCCTATCGGCTTCTATATCTGAAATGCCTATCGGCACCTATTTTTGAAATGCCTATCAGAAACTACATCTGAAATGCCTATCAGCACCTACATTTGAAATTCCTATCGGCAACCATATCCGGAATGCCTATCGGCACCTATATTTGAAATGCCTATCGGCTTCTATATCTGAAATGCCTATCGGCACCTATTTTTAAAATGCCAATCGGCAACTATATCTGAAATGCCTATCGGCACCTATATCTGAAATGCCTATCGGCACCAATTTTTTAAATGCCTATCGGAAACTACATCTGAAATGCCTTTCAGCACTTATATTTGAAATGCCTATCGGCCACCATATCTGGAATGCCTATCGGCACCTATATTTGAAATGTCTATTGGCTTCTATATCTGAAATGCCTATCGGCACCTATTTTTAAAATGCCAATCGGCAACTATATCTGAAATGCCTATCGGCACCTATATATAAAATGCCTATCGGCACCTATTTTTGAAATACCTATTGGAAACTACATCTGAAATGCCTATCAGCACCTATATTTGAAATGCCTATCGGCAACAATATCTGAAATGCCTATCGGCACCTATATTTGAAATGCCTATAGGCTTCTATATCTGAAATGCCTATCGACACCTATTTTTAAAATGCCAATCGGCAACTATATCTGAAATGCCTATCGGCACCTATAACTGAAATGCCTATCGGCACCTATTTTTGAAATGCCTATCGGAAACTACATCTGAAATGCCTATCAGCACCTATATTTGAAATGCCTATCGGCAACCATATCTGAAATGCCTATCGACACCTATATTTGAAATACCTATCGGCTTTTATATCTGAAATGCCTATCGGCAACTATATCTGAAATGCCTATCGGCACCTATTTTTGAAATGCCTATCGGAAACAACATCTGAAAAGCCTATCAGCACCTATATTTGAAATGCCTATCGGCAACCATATCTGGGATGCCTATCGGCACCTATATTTGAAATGTCTATTGGCTTCTATATCTGAAATGCCTATCGGCACCTATTTTTAAAATGCCAATCGGCAACTATATCTGAAATGCCTATCGGCACCTATATATGAAATGCCTATCGGCACCTATTTTTGAAATGCCTATCGGAAACTACATCTGAAATGCCTATCAGCACCTATATTTGAAATGCCTATCGGCAACCATATCTGAAATGCCTATCGGCACCTATATTTGAAATGCCTATAGGCTTCTATATCTGAAATGCCTATCGACACCTATTTTTAAAATGCCAATCGGCAACTATATCTGAAATGCCTATCGGCACCTATATCTGAAATGCCTATCGGCACCAATTTTTGAAATGCCTTTTGGAAACTACATCTGGAATGCCTATCAGCACCTATATTTGATATGCCTATCGGCTTCTATATCTGAAATGCCTATCGACACCTATTTTTAAAATGCTAATCGGCAACTATATCTGAAATGCCCATCGGCACCTATATCTGAAATGCCTATCGGCACCTATTTTTGAAATGTTTATCGGAAACTACATCTGAATTGCCTATCAGCACCTATATTTGAAATGCCTATCGGCAACCATATCTGAAATGCCTATCGACACCTATATCTGAAATGCCTATCGGCACCTATATCTGAAATGCCTATCGGCACCAATTTTTGAAATGCCTATCGGAAACTACATCTGAAATGCCTATCAGCACCAATATTTGAAATGCCTATTGGCAACCATATCTGAAATGCCTATCGACACCTATATTTGAAATACCTATAGGCTTCTATATCTGAAATGCCTATCGGCACCCATATCTGAAAAGCCTATCCGCACCTATTTTTGAAATGCCTATCGGAAACTACATCTGAAATGCCTATCAGCACCTATATTTGAAATGCCTATCGGCTTCTATATCTGAAATGCCTATCGGCACCCATTTTTAAAATGCCAATCGGCAACTATATCTAAAATGCCTATCAGCACCTATATCTGAATTGCCTATCGGCACCTATTTTTGAAATGCCTATTGGAAACTACATCTAAAATGCCTATCACCACCTATATTTGAAATGCCTATCGGCAACCATATCTGGAATGCCTATCGGCACCTATATTTGAAATGCCTATCGGCTTATATATTTGAAATGCCTATCGGCAACCATATCTGAAATGCCTATCGACACTTATATTTGAAATACTTATCGGCTTCTATATCTGAAATGCCTATCGGCAACTATTTTTAAAATGCCAATCGGTAACTATATCTGAAATGCCTATCGGCACCTATATCTAAAATGCCTATCGGCACCAATTTTTGAAATGCCTATCGGAAACTACATCTGGAATGCCTATCAGCACCTATATTCAAAATGCCTATCGGCAACCATATCTGGAATGCCTATCGGCACCTATATTTGAAATGCCTATCGGCTTATATGTTTGAAATGCCTATCGGCAACCATATCTGAAATGCCTATCGACACTTATATTTGAAATACTTATCGGCTTCTATATCTGAAATGCCTATCGGCAACTATTTTTAAAATGCTAATCGGCAACTATATCTGAAATGCCCATCGGCACCTATATCTGAAATGCCTATCGGCACCTTTTTTTAAAATGCCAATCGGCAACTATATCTGAAATGCCTATCGGCACCTATATCTGAAATGCCTATCGGCACAAATTTTTGAAATGCCTATCGGAAACTACATCTGAAATGCCTATCAGCACCTATATTTGAAATGCCTCTCGGCAACCATATCTGGAATGCTTATCGGCACCTATATTTGAAATGCCTATCGGCTTCTATATCTGAGATGCCTATCGACACCTATTTTTAAAATGCCAATCGGCAACTATATCTGAAATGCCTATCGGCACCTATATCTGAAATGCCTATCGGCACCTATTTTTGAAATGCCTATCGGAAACTACATCTGAAATGCCTATCAGCACCTATATTTGAAATGCCTATCGGCAACCATATCTGGAATGCCTATCGGCACCTATATTTTAAATGCCTATCGGCACCTATATCTGAAATGCCTATCGGAACCTATTTTTAAAATGCCTATCGGAAACTACATCTGAAATGCCTATCAGCACATATATTTGAAATGCCTATTGGCAACCATATCTGAAATGCCTATCGACACCTATATTTGAAATGCCTATCGGCTTCTATATCTGAAATGCCTATCGACACCTATTTTTAAAATTCCAATCGGCAACTATATCTGAAATGCCTATCGGCACCTATATCTGAAATACCTATCGGCACCAATTTTTGAAATGCCTATCGGAAACTACATCTGAAATGCCTATCAGCACCTATATTTGAAATGCCTATCGGCAACCATATCTGGAATGCCTATCGGCACCTATATTTGAAATGCCTATCGGCTTCTATATCTGAAATGCCTATCCGCACCTATTTTTAAAATGCCAATCGGTAACTATATCTGAAATGCCTATCAGCACCTATATCTGAAATGCCTATCGGCACCAATTTTTGAAATGCCTATCGGAAACTACATCTGGAATGCCTATCAGCACCTATATTTGAAATGCCTATCGGCAACCATATCTGGAATGCTTATCGGCACCTATATTTGAAATGCCTATCGGCTTCTATATCTGAAATGCCTATCGGCACCTATTTTTAAAATGCCAATCGGCAACTATATCTGAAATGCCTATCGGCACCTATATCTGAAATGCCTATCGGCACCAATTTTTGAAATGCCTATCGGAAATTACATCTGAAATGCCTATCAGCACCTTTATTTGAAATGCCTATCGGCAACCATATCTGGAATACTTATCGGCACCTATATTTGAAATGCCTATCGGGTTCTATATCTGAAATGCCTATCGGCACCTATTTTTGAAATGCCTATCGGAAACTACATCTGAAATGCCTATCAGCACCTATATTTGAAATTCCTATCGGCAACCATATCCGGAATGCCTATCGGCACCTATATTTGAAATGCCTATCGGCTTCTATATCTGAAATGCCTATCGGCACCTATTTTTAAAATGCCAATCGGCAACTATATCTGAAATGCCTATCGGCACCTATATCTGAAATGCCTATCGGCACCTATTTTTGAAATGCCTATCGGAAACTACATCTGAAATGCCTATCAGCACCAATATTTGAAATGCCTATCGGCAACCATATCTGAAATGCCTATCAACACCTATATTTGAAATACCAATCGCTTCTATATCTGAAATGCCTATCGGCACCTATTTTTAAAGTGCCAATCGGCAACTATATCTGAAATGCTTATCGGCACCTATATCTGAAATGCCTATCGGCACCAATTTTTGATATGCCAATCGACAACTATACCTGTAATGCCTTTCAGCACTTATATTTGAAATGCCTATCGGCACCAATTTTTGAAATGCCTATCGGAAACTACATCTGAAATGCCTATCAGCACCTATATTTGAAATGCCTATCGGCAACCATATCTGGAATGCCTATCGGCACCTATATTTGAAATGTCTATCGGCTTCTATATCTGAAATGCCTATCGGCACCTTTTTTTAAAATGCCAATCGGCAACTATATCTGAAATGCCTATCGGCACTTATATCTGAAATGCCTATCGGAACCTATTTTTAAAATGCCTATCGGAAACTACATCTGAAATGCCTATCAGCACCTATATTTGAAATGCCTATTGGCAACCATATCTGAAATGCCTATCGACACCTATATTTGAAATGCCTATCGGCTTCTATATCTGAAATGCCTATCGACACCTATTTTTAAAATTCCAATCGGCAACTATATCTGAAATGCCTATCGGCACCTATATCTGAAATGCCTATCGGCACCTATTTTTGAAATGCCTATCGGAAACTACATCTGAAATGCCTATCAGCACCTATATTTGAAATGCCTATCGGCAAACATAACTGAAATGTCTATCGGCTTCTATATCTGAAATGCCTATCGGCACCTATTTTTAAAATGCCAATCGGCAACTATATCTGAAATGCCTATCGGCACCTATATCTGAAATACCTATCGGCACCAATTTTTGAAATGCCTATCGGAAACTACATCTGAAATGCCTAACAGCACCTATATTTGAAATGCCTATCGGCAACCATATCTGGAATGCCTATCGGCACCTATATTTGAAATGCCTATCGGCTTCTATATCTGAAATGCCTATCCGCACCTATTTTTAAAATGCCAATCGGTAACTATATCTGAAATGCCTATCAGCACCTATATCTGAAATGCCTATCGGCACCAATTTTTGAAATGCCTATCGGAAACTACATCTGGAATGCCTATCAGCACCTATATTTGAAATGCCTATCGGCAACCATATCTGGAATGCTTATCGGCACCTATATTTGAAATGCCTATCGGCTTCTATATCTGAAATGCCTATCGGCACCTATTTTTAAAGTGCCAATCGGCAACTATATCTGAAATGCCTATCGGCACCTATATCTGAAATGCCTATCGGCACCAATTTTTGAAATGCCTATCGGAAATTACATCTGAAATGCCTATCAACACCTATATTTGAAATGCCTATCGGCAACCATATCTGGAATACTTATCGGCACCTACATTTGAAATGCCTATCGGGTTCTATATCTGAAATGCCTATCGGCACCTATTTTTAAAATGCCAATCGGAAATTATATCTGAAATGCCTATCGGCACCTATATCTGAAATGCCTATCGGCACCTATTTTTGAAATGCCTATCGGAAACTACATCTGAAATGCCTATCAGCACCTATATTTGAAATTCCTATCGGCAACCATATCCGGAATGCCTATCGGCACCTATATTTGAAATGCCTATCGGCTTCTATATCTGAAATGCCTATCGGCACCTATTTTTAAAATGCCAATCGGCAACTATATCTGAAATGCCTATCGGCACCTATATCTGAAATGCCTATCGGCACCTATTTTTGAAATGCCTATCGGAAACTACATCTGAAATGCCTATCAGCACCAATATTTGAAATGCCTATCGGCAACCATATCTGAAATGCCTATCAACACCTATATTTGAAATACCAATCGCTTCTATATCTGAAATGCCTATCGGCACCTATTTTTAAAGTGCCAATCGGCAACTATATCTGAAATGCTTATCGGCACCTATATCTGAAATGCCTATCGGCACCAATTTTTGAAATGCCTATCGGGAACTACATCTGAAATGCCTTTCAGCACTTATATTTGAAATGCCTATCGGCAACCATATCTGGAATGCCTATCGGCACCTACATTTGAAATGCCTATCGACTTCTATATATGAAATGCCTATCGGCACCTATTTTTAAAATGCCAATCGGCAACTATATCTTAAATGTCTATCAGCACCTATATTTGAAATGCCTATCGGCAACCATATCTGGAATGCCTATCGGCACCTATATTTGAAATGCCTATCGGCTTCTATATCTGAAATGCCTATCGGCACCCATTTTTAAAATGCCAATCGGCAACTATATCTGAAATGCCTATCGGCACCTATATCTGAAATGCCTATCGGCACCAATTTTTGAAATGCCTATCGGGAACTACATCTGAAATGCCTATCAGCACCTATATTTGAAATGCCTATCAACAACCATATCTGGAATGCCTATCGGCACCTATATTTGAAATGCCTATCGGCTTCTATATCTGAAATGCCTATTGGCACCTATTTTAAAATGCCAATCGACAACTATATCTGAAATTCCTATCGGCACCTATATGTGAAATGCCTATCGGCAACTATTTTTGAAATGCCTATCGGAAACTACATCTGAAATGCCTATCAGCACCTATATTTGAAATGCCTATCGGCAACCATATCTGAAATGCCTATCGACACCTATATTTGAAATACCTATCGGCTTCTATATCTGAAATGCCAATCAGCACCTATTTTTAAAATGCCAATCGGCAACTATATCTGAAATGCCTATCGGCACCTATATCTGAAATGCCTATCGACACCAATTTTTGAAATGCCTATTTAAAACTACATCTGGAATGCCTATCAGCACCTATATTTGAAATGCCTATCGGCTTCTATATCTGAAATGCCTATCGACACCTATTTTTAAAATGCCAATCGGCAACGATATTTGAAATGCCTATCGGCACCTATATCTGAAATGCCCTTCGGCACCTATTTTTGAAATGCCTATCGGAAACTACATCTGAAATGCTTATCAGCACCTATATTTGAAATGCCTATCGGCAACCATATCTGAAATGCCTATCGACACCTATATTTGAAATACCTATCGGCTTCTATATCTGAAATGCCTATCGGCACCTATTTTTAAAATGCCAATCGGACACTATATCTGAAATGCCTATCGGCACCTATATCTGAAATGCCTATCGGCACCAATTTTTTAAATGCCTATCGGAAACTACATCTGAAATGCCTATCAGCACCTATATTTGAAATGCCTATCAGCAACCATATCTGGAATGCCTATCGGCACCTATATTTGAAATGCCTATCGGCTTTTATATCTGAAATGCCTATCGGCACCTATTTTTAAAATGCCAATCGGCAACTATATCTGAAATGCCTTATCGGCACCTATATCTGAAATGCCTATCGGCACCTATTTTTTAAATGCCTATCGGAAACTACATTTGAAATGCCTATCAGCACCTATATTTGAAATGCCTATCGGCACCTATCTTTGAGATGCCTATCGGAAACTACATTTGAAATGCCTATCGACACCTATATTTGAAATACCTATCGGCTTCTATATCTGAAATGCCTATCAGCACCTATTTTTAAAATGCCAATCGGCAACTATATCTGAAATGCCTATAGGCACCTATATCTGAAATGCCTATCGGCACCAATTTTTTAAATGCCTATCGGAAACTACATCTGAAATGCCTATCAGCACCTATATTTGAAATGCCTATCGGCAACTATATCTGGAATGCCTATCGGTACCTATATTTGAAATGGCTATCGGCTTCTATATCTGAAATGCCTATCGGCATCTATTTTTAAAATGCCAATCGGCAACTATATCTGAAATGCCTATCGGCACCTATATCTGAAATGCCTATCTTCACCAATTTTTTAAATGCCTATCGGAAACTACATCTGAAATGCCTAACAGCACCTATATTTGAAATGCCTATCAGCAACCATATCTGGAATGCCTACCGGCACCTATATTTGAAATGCCTATCGGCTTCTATATCTGAAATGCCTATTGCACCTATTTTTAAAATGCCAATCGGCAACTATATCTGAAATGCCTATCGGCACCTATATCTGAAATGCCTATCGACATCAATTTTTGAAATGCCTATCGGAAACTACATCTGAAATGCCTATCAGCACCTATATTTGAAATGCCTATCGGCAACTATATCTGGAATGCCTATCGGTACCTATATTTGAAATGCCTATCGGCTTCTATATCTGAAATGCCTATCGGCACCTATTTTTAAAATGCCAATCGGCAACTATATCTGAAATGCCTATCGGCACCTATATCTGAAATACCTATCGGCACTAATTTTTGAAATGCCTATCGGAAACTACATCTGAAATGCCTATCAGCACCTATATTTGAAATGCCTATCGGCAACCACATCTGGAATGCCTATCGGCACCTATATTTGAAATGCCTATCGGCTTCTATATCTGAAATGCCTATCCGCACCTATTTTTAAAATGCCAATCGGTATCTATATCTGAAATGCCTATCAGCACCTATATCTGAAATGCCTATCGGCACCAATTTTTGAAATGCCTATCGGAAACTACATCCGGAATGCCTATCAGCACCTATATTTGAAATGCCTATCGGCAACCATATCTGGAATGCTTATCGGCACCTATATTTGAAATGCCTATCGGCTTCTATATCTGAAATGCCTATCGGCACCTATTTTTAAAATGCCAATCGGCAACTATATCTGAAATGCCTATCGGCACCTATATCTGAAATGCCTATCGGCACCAATTTTTGAAATGCCTATCGGAAATTACATCTGAAATGCCTATCAGCACCTATATTTGAAATGCCTATCGGCAACCATATCTGGAATGCTTATCGGCACCTATATTTGAAATGCCTATCGGCTTCTATATCTGAAATGCCTATCGGCACCTATTTTTGAAATGCCTATCAGAAACTACATCTGAAATGCCTATCAGCACCTATATTTGAAATGCC